>NW_019060790.1:219725-234108 GCF_000696155.1 Zootermopsis nevadensis | reverse complement strand
GGAGGGCTTTGGTTAATTCGGTGATAAACCTACGGGCTCAATAAGCCATTTGTTAGACCGCTTTAGGAATATTTAAGGGAAATTCTAATTTAATGGTTGGAAGTGACTTGCATTGAAGTGGTTATCACTGTGATTCACCATATTATTATTGAAGTCCATATAAAAGCATGCAGCATTATACGTGTACAACAGATAGCATGATGATATTGTCTTCTAAACCACGTTTTTAATTTGTGAACTCTCACTAACGAATACGACACGTGACATGCGATCAGTTACTCATGGAAGACGTGTTTCAAACAGTGGAATGTCGTCAGTTATTCCGTAATTAGCATTCAGATAGGAGTGAGTAATGGCGAGACACCAGGATGTGATAAAAATAAATGAAATTCAAACGGTCGCACTCTGTTCCGGTCGACATGTGACGTTTTTCCCCCCATTTCCTCTGCTTATCTCATTCATTGATTGTGAAGGAGACATTTTTCTGACGAATTCGGTTCGCGTGCAAGAAATTTTCTTGGCTGAGGTAGAATCAGAGCAAACATGTCCGTGGTACCATGTGAGTAGATCGTGCTATGAGGTACATAACTGATCGCCATTTTTAAATGTAATACGAAAATGACAAATAGGCGAAGAGGCGCGAAATAAAGGAGACAAGACAGAGGAGAGAATAGAGATAATGAGAGATGAGAGATGAGAGAACGAAAATGGACAAATAAGAAAGTGAGAGAAGAGAAGGAAAGAGAAACGAAGTTGAGTAAGGAAAAAATAAATAAATGAAATTGATAGAATTAAGGGCAGAAAGAAAGTAGGAAGGAAATTTGTAAATACGTGGAAACTTTGCTTAGTGATGGGATTAAGCGAGCGTTTTTATTTACCTCCACGCCTCTTATGCTCCCTAACGGCGTGGTACTTGGTCGGAGGCAGATGATGTGTCAGAGAAGTGCTGATGCATTTCGTCTGCGTGCGACGTATTGTTTGTCTAGTCACGGTAACGCGTGACTTACGAAACAAAATGTGCCCTACGTTCGCTTTGTTTTAATTCTTGCACAACTGTTTCGCCACATGGCGTGTTTTCTTTTTCAGTTCATTGTATCTTTGTTCCACAGTCGCCTACTTTTGTTAGCCGAAGCAGACTGGCCTTGGGTTAATGATCTGCAGATGCGGTTCCGTCGCCAGTGAAGTCTTGTTCTTAAAGTTAGCGCCTTCGTCGGACACTTTTAAGATCCCAAGGGTGGTGAAGTTGTTGACTCTGCTCTTCTGATTTGTGACACTTTACACCGATGATGGAGGCAGTTACTTCCTCCGAAACTTTGCTAACCTCCCACAAGATTACACGGAGCCAATACCAAAATATCAAAGCATATTATTGCTTTTACTCAGTCCCTTCGTGCTAAAGCTGCGTTGTTTCGTCAAATGTTCCGTAACTGGTTCTTTTAGTATCCTTCCCAGTTCATAACATTCATTTTTACACTGAAAGCTATGTGGGCAAATGTTAAATAAACAGATGGCGAGGGATAAACTTTATCGTCACAGAGTTGTTGCCAAAATTACAGCCTAGAAATTCTCTTGTGTACGTTACGTCTTCGTTAAAAGACCAGACGTCTGATGTTACTACGCGTGGTTTATTTTGTTACTCGTGTGTGGTACAGTTTGGTCTGAAGATGTAAGTAAACAAAATAAGAAGTGGGAAATAAGTGAAGAACGGAAGAAATAAACACACAAAGAAAGAATGAATGTAAAAAGGGAAAGGCAGAACAGAAAGGCATTCCAAAGAATTCTGCTTACCTGGGTTTTTCCTTAGTTAGGACAGGGCGTGTTTTCAATTTTGTTAAACCTCCACAGGATACATGACTCAGTGTTTTCTGAGCGACCCCCTACCTGCCTCTCCACGTGGTTAGCCCTGTGGATTTGCACATCCATGACGTCATATTCGTATTCGGCAAGTTAATATACTTAGTCCGTCTGGAGAAGTTTTGTTCCGTATGGTTGTCAAGCTTGGTTTCTTAACCTGGAGAAGCACACACTGAAAGTATTCACGTCAAAACCAGACTCGTTTCGTTGAGGAGAATCCCTTTTGAGAACATTAGCAGCTCAGCTTTTCAAGAAATTCTTCGTCTATTGTAGAACACGACAAGTCATTGCCGACGTAACAGATCTCCTACCGGCTGTATCCTGAACCAGAGGAGCTGACTCCGGGGCGTCAAGGCAGAGTCACCTCGGAGGTTAAGAATACGTGGACCAACCTGCATTTCCCATCATACGTCTTCGTGGAGATGTGCTTAGTTAAGCACCAGGACAACTTTACTATTCTAATTTGTGATTGTAATATTATCCAATTTAGGCGTATGTTTTTCAGTCGGTGTTATTCGCATCTTTGATACCGACGGGGTCTCAGTTCCGTTGATTCGGTAATGTTTGGTGACTTTATGAACCGAGGTACGCGATTTACAGCGACGCACCGAGTGGCGTGTTGTGGGATGTTGAACTACATTTCTATGCGCCGCCAGGTGGAAATGCTGAACACTACTGCGTGACCGAATGACCTGCCAGCAAGAGTCGCGATCACTTCTTCTTGTCCGACAACGCTACCCGACCCCGGCGTTGCTCAGACAAGGACGCGGCCACCGCCTCAGCCGCGTCGTTCCATTGTATTCCACCCCGGAACCCGGAAACCTCAAAAAAGCTCCGTACTCTTTTGTACACTATGACAAAAAACAATAGATTGTTTTGTGGGTGAAAGTATAAATGTGTTCATAGCCCTTTTGGGGGGGGGGGGGAAATCCTGTTCGCTGCTAAGTATATCCTGTTACGTAGTCCGAGAGTGTGTCTCGCTTACTTGACGTTCTATGATTATCTTAGGCGTCTGGACTCATACCTTCTGACATAGATACTTGATCGTTTGCACTTGTGTTTCTTTTTCATCTGCGGACAACAAACAGCATCAGAGGATAAAAAAAAAACTGAAGGTAAAGTATTCACGATGTCTATTTAACCGCCGCGCCGTACAGACGTATGGGGGGAATGGAGTTACAGCTCCAAGTTCTCTTGACCTCGGGGGGAGGAGGAGTTTCACTTACCAGTCACTGTACTCCCGAAGGAGGAACCCCGTACCATTAGGATGTCGGATGGAAGAATGGCGTGTGGTAAGGGCAAGCAGGCTTCGAACGGCGTTCGAGCGACCGAAATTACGCGTCGTTATGAACTGTTGCACATTTGCGGTGTTTATTCTGTCGTGTTATTATCGTTATTCCGCCTGAAGAATGGGTCATTACCACAGAGACAGGCTGTGTCTCTAATGTAATTACTTACCGCAGATTGCGTGAAACGAAAAATTGGGCTCATGAGAACACGGAAGCGGATGTCGTATTTCAGATGAAAAGTCTTTTTTTATAACTTGGGGGTTATTTTGTGGGTGCCTCATAACCTGGCTCTTTCCAACACTTGATAAGTCAGTTTAATTCGAGAGATAAATGTAGCTGGCTGAATCTCGAATGGGTTTGTCCCATTACGTACAGTGGAAGGACAGAGTATACCACGGGACACTCTTCCTCGCTTTCACTGTTGACCGCGTTCTACCGAGTCCGATCCCACTTTGCGTGATTATGCTTCTGCTCAGAGATGCGGGTTCGAAAGGAGACTTCCATGTTGTTCTTTATTTCCAGACCTGTCTGTTGACTGGTACATGCGACAAAGATGAGAGGTCGAAAGATGACAACAGGCCAGAATTACATTAGCGAAACAACACCTTCGCCCAAAAATGTAAAACAAACGTAATGAAACATCACCAAAATACTACAGAAATCATAATTGAGTTTTAAGTTCTTAGATATATTTTACACCTGATGATGGTTTTATAAAAACCGAAACATGTTGTGTAAATGTTCCGAAATGTAAATCGATCAATCGATATGGAACATCAATGATATTTTATTATCTTAATTATAAGAAATTTTAAATATTGTGATAAGACGGATTAAAATAAATAATTGTTATAATATTCACAATATGACGCAATTACACTATCTTATTAGCGAAAAAATAAATTCGTGAAGTGCTTTTTCAGAATCTGTTCTCTGCCTGTGCACAGTTGGGAAGGATAATATTGAAGCGGATAAAAACAATAAAGATTGTGTGAGGATGTGGACTGGATTCGCGTGAATTCGAATTAATGTTAACACAAGATTTTCTCGGGCGATTAGTCCGATGGCTTAGAATGTTTTGTAGGAGGGAGGCTGTTGTGAACACGGTAATGAACATTTGAATTCCATGAGTCGAGGAACTTGGTTTCAGCAAGGAGTTAATTGTCTGTGGGACGTGTGTAGTATTGGCTGGTATTCTCGTCTCTTCGAAATCTGTGAGGTGTTTCTTCATAATCGGAATTTACTTTTGCAAGGGAGAAGAAGACGAACGGTGTCCCTGGGTCCTTTGCTCTGCCCCTCAGCTATCTTTGAGCCAGCGATTTTCCACTACCATGTTCATCAACATTCTAAACACATCCTTGTGTCCGGTATGGTCTCTTCTCCTCCTCGCCTTCCCCATCCTACTTTCTGCTTGTGTACTTATTCTCACATAGGGAGATAATTTGTGTTCTTGTGGTCAGTGCAAGAAGCAGACATGTTTAACATATTAATACGCTGTTTTAACCCTTTGAAGCCTAAGCTCGTTCTAAATATTTAAGAGTTCAGTCCGTACCGCGAAGAAAACACTACACTTCACCGTTACGAAGATCAGCTGGTTAACTCTGTTTAAGGAGATAATCGCTTTTTATTGTAGAATCATAGGTCGTCTGAATAATGTTTAATAATTCAGTCCGTACCGCGAAGAAAACACTTCACTTCACCATTACGAAGATCAGCTGGTTAACTCTGTTTAAGGAGATAATCGCTTATTATTGTGAGAATCATAGGTCGTCTGAATAATGTTTAATAATTCAGTCCGTACCGCGAAGAAAACACTTCACTTCACCATTACGAAGATCAGCTGGTTAACTCTGTTTAAGGAGATAATCGCTTTTTATACTGAGAATCATAGGAAACCTTCAAATACAAAACGAATAGTTGCTCATTGTTGAAGTATGAGGTTCGTATTGTTGCTTCAAATGGTTGATTATATGAAATAATGAAGGTGTCGTGGAATTATGGAGTGACATGTTTTTTGTTTCGTGATGTCCAGTCACGTAGTTCATATTCGAGCTGTCTCCCCACAAATAGGAGGCAGGAATGTACGAACCCGTGCGTTGCACTCCTGATATAAATGTTAAAGTCTTTTCTTCAATGGTTAGAGGTCTGTGCTCCAACGGCCAACGGGGTAGGCGGGCGACCTTGACAACCGTATCTAGGGAAGCCATTGTTGCGAGACATCGCCCTTTGTTTTGTCTTGGGGTCACAGGAGAAGTACACTCTGTATATAAACGCAGGTCACTAATTGGTATGAACAGTAGAAAATGATTTCGTTGCGTGCGAGGTGTGTTTGAGAATGAACGCACACTTTCTACCCGTGAATACGCCATGTTTGCGCCTGCGCAAGTTTTGCGAAAATGGCGCGAGCAACGGCCTAGCAACCAGGGCGAAGTTCACTCGAGTGTCACGGGGGGAGGTTGGGAGAGTCTATTACACGGGGGTGGACAGTACAATATTTAAACATTTAGAAAGTACCATTTTAATACCAGTTTAGTTTTTAGAATCACATTTTAATTCATAATATCACAGCTCACCGGTTGATAAAGCGGTTCTATTGGACGTAGATTGGTTGGCTGTACATTTGGCAGCACTGTTTGCAGACAAGGATGTACGTCCATAGACGTCAGAGCGTTTCCGGATATGGTTAAAGGGGAATGAATGTAATAAAAACTTCCTGTGAAAACATTGGGAAGGCTGGTTGCACCACGTCTTGTTAATGCATAACGGATACAGGCTTCAGTTAAGGTGTTGCTCTTTTAGATTGTGTTTTGTCTCGCCAGATGTGGAATTTTTATATTATTACATCCATGTATGCGAGCAGCCGACGTTTAAGGGGGCTGTGAATTAATGATACGAAATTCAGTTGTTCTCAGGCGTGTAGTGGGATGTGGGTGTAACTTGATCAAAACTTTGTGTGCATAAGTTGAACACCAATGCATAACAGGTCTACTCCACCTTAAGTCCAGTTGCTAGGATATTAACAATTGTTACGAGCATGTAAGTTCCGCTACATTAGCAGAAAGGAATCTTACGTGTTCAAAGAAGTTCCTTGTTTGTGATTTAAGAGACTGTCCGGAAATATAATTGGTATAAAGACGAACAGGAGGGAAAATATTAAATAAATTATTAAAAATTAAAACATAAAGGAATGCAAAAGAAGTATATTTGAAAGGAAATAATGATAGGACATGAGTCGACTAATGCTGTATAAAGATTCGCTGTAACGTGTTTGAATATGTGTATCAAGAGAATACCACCAACAGAGATTGTTATATCAGAGTTGTGTGTCACACAGACAGGGTTTATGGGCACCCCCAGATCTTCCATTTCCCCTAGCTTAAATTTTAAACCGTTTCCAAAGTAATATTTGTTTGATTAAAGTCATAACTCTTCAAGCCTCTGCATTTTTTTTGTCAATCTCATTTT
The DNA here is from genome assembly GCF_000696155.1 of Zootermopsis nevadensis. The sequence continues at coordinate 227,500 of NW_019060790.1, read as the reverse complement.
GACTAAGGAGATTCTTGAGTTTCAAAGTAGCAGCGGAGAGTGAACATTCTGTGGTCCCACTCCGTTCTTTACTTATGCTACTGGTACCAATTCTTTGAGTCTCGAGTCCTTTGAGACTGTCTCATCGTTTTTCTTTGTGCCATTTTTGCTCCAACGTGAAGCATAGCCGCCTCCTTTCCGGAAGTTAACTTGATCTATTTAGACATTCGGTAGGACTCCTTGGATGAGTGATCAGCCCGTCGCAAAGTCTGTACACAGGGCAGCACGACACAGAAAGACGCGGACAAACATCCATGCCTTGAGTGGGATTCGAAACCACGGTCTCAGTGTCAAAGCGTAGAAGGTCCACTCCTCAGACCACGTGATCCCAATAGATTGGCTTTCATCCCATGGAAGTAACCACTGCATCACCAATATTTGTGTTTTATTAAGCACATCCATTTTCAGAAACCTCCAGTTGGCTGTTGGGGGCTTCAACGTCCATTACATAGATCGTGTCTGGCGACCATTTCTTCCCCCCCCCTCCCCATACCACCCCTGGAAATCTTCCACCCCCTGCAGAAAACGGATATGAGATTCTAGCTAACACCCAGTGTTGTGGCTCTAGGGGTTAACAGCCCCCTTAAGAGTACAGCTGCTAGATTCCACCCTCGCTTCCTTTCATGCTTACTCCCCTAACAATCAGCATAGAACGTGGGTGTGGTATAATCTGATCCCCAGAAGAGGGTAGGTAACGTTGCAATTTCACGAAACAGTCCTTGTGTTTTCAAGGGATGATTTGCTATCTGTGTGGGGAAAATTTTCTTTGTTCCAGGAAATTGAGACAGATGGTGAGGGGATGTTGTTATTCATGGACGGATGTTACATTTGTTTCCGTGTAAGGAGGAGATGAACAAATCTGTTATTAATTCTGAATTATGGCCCATCTTCATTTGTTTTCGTGACAGATCAAATAGGGAGGGGGAGAGAGAGAGATAAGACTTTTTCTCGTCACAAGAAATTACACTCTTAGACGGATCGATAAAGATGGGAGTAAAAGAAAAATGTCGACAGTTAATCATTAGAGATATCGATATTGTTTCTCTGGTACAAGTGCCTCTGTGTTTCATTTAAATAAACCCGAAGATAAGTGTTTCCTGGGATGTTTCAGCGTGCTGTATGGCAGAAATTGATCGACGTTTCGAAGGTACTTACCGTCTCTGTCTTAAGGGCGATTCGAAACGGAAGTGAGCATCTTCTATGCACGTCATTTTAAAGAAGGGTCAAACAGATGCAAACTAAATGTTTTCAAATATTTTTTCCTTCTTTCTACGCCCCTCACCATCTTGCGTCTTCGTTTCATTCTTTCAGTCATGCCTACATCAATGGAACAACCGTGCAAGTAACGGGCACTTATAAATAAATAAATACTTCACCAACTATGAATGAAATCCCTCAGATGTTACTGGCAAGATATGGAGTTGGGGAACAGCCTGGGTGGCTAGGCGGGTGAACCAGTCAGCTTGTCCGGGCCAAGTCCACATTCCCCAGTCAGACCCTGGGGCCGCATATGACCCACATACTACCGTGTAACTACTCGTCTGGGTCGATTCATCTCGACACTTTGCAACCAGCGACACTCGAAACTGTTAACACATGCTGTCCGTTGCAAATGCGTGTCAGTTGAGGTTTATTCTCCCAGCTGAGATCAGCAATTTCTAGTTTCAAGGTGCACGCCTGATGCAAAACACGGTGTACCGCATTGACCTTCGCGTTTGTTGCAGATACAAATGTATTGTTTCAAGGTTAATCACACTGGAGATAACAGAAAACTCATTATGACTTAAATTTTCTCTCATATTCCGTTCAATATTCGACTTGAAATGCGAACGTTTATCGGCCTATTTCATAGACCAAATCGATGTTCCGCGTTCCCGGATTTGAGTATCAGCATGGAGACCGGCTGTGCTGAGTTTGGTTTTGTTCTCCCTTCACGCACATGCTGGGATAATTATCATCTTAAAATAAAATATCCCGCAGCTGGTCAAACATGGTTTCCACTTCATCATTCGCAGTGATGCTGTCTGGTTGCCTGGCAACAGATCTGCAGGTTCTCACAGTGCGTAGTGCGATGTTAATTCATTTGCGGTGACAAACGATGATTTCTATCCTTCTTTTATCATTTGTCCTGACTTGAGAATTTTAATGTAGCCATGGTAACCAAATAAAGACTGCTAAGACGCAGTCGGTCACTTGTTCAAGAAATTCCCCGTCTTTTATGAAACTGAAAACACTTACCACCGTATCTGCAGTACCCCCTCCTCCACTTGCTACCCTGCGCCAGATTAATCCAGTCCACTCCCTCACATTCTGTCTGAGGTCCATTTTAATATTATATTTCCTGCACATCCCTGTATGCAAATTTTCCTTCCCTCCTTTTCTCGGACTGGGACCTGTTCATATACGTTCTTGGCAGATGATCCAGAAGTGGTTTGCCATTGCCTTCTTCTGTGTGTGAATGGAGTAATTGTTGGGATGCCACGGAGAAACCGGGGAAGCCCCCGGAGGAAAACTCCGTGTTGCCTAGACCACGGCCTTGCCCAACACAAGTTAGAAATTCGGGCACAGAAGTTTTTACGTTTTTCATTAATGAACATTTCAGTAGAGCGTTACTTCATTTACGTAATTGAGCTGTAATTCATATATTTACTTCATTATTATCAATGTTTGGTACGAACTGAGTTTTGTCTGCCTGAAGAATGTTGATTGAAAAAGGCGGCGCTGTGGGAGGAGAAACAGGGCAGAAACATTTTACCCGCAAGCAAACTTAACCAGCACGTTTAAGCTACAGAGCATTGTTTCCCAAAGTACGGTACGCGTACCACCTGTGGTACGTAAAATAATTTTAAGGGGTTCGCGGCGGAAAATAAATTATTAAAGATTGTCCCAGACTTATATCTGCTGTCTAGTCAACTCTGATGTAAAGAATATTGAAAATTTTGCTTCATATTTGCAAAGCTATCAATTATTTTTTTTTAGCTCACCTAAAACTTAATCGTAATTTGGTTTTATCGCTTGCGTGTTAGCTCATTCTAATTTAACTGTGAAGGGGGTAAGCCGATAAGGCCGAACTGATTGAACGCTGGGAAACATTATTCAGATAAAATCGAATCTCGGCGTATGAAGTTATGATCTCTTTCGGAATTTTTTGGCTTAGAACTTCCCCCCCCCCCTTTCATTCCCTCCCTCCAGGGGACGTGACAGTCTTCGTATGGGCTTGCCGTTCGACCTTAAGCGAGCTCGATCAATCGACTTTATAAATTCACGTCTTTCGAGATTTGAGATTCTCACAGTGGTCAAAATATCGGTGAAAACTTTGAATAAATCTGAATGAAGCTTAGGACACAGACGAAAGAATTCGTCTAGATTTGGTATTCGCGTGAGAATTTGTTCTGTCATGGGGAAATGATTGTCATGACCTGGGATGATAGAGTCAGCTCCAGCCGTTATCCTGTAAGAGACAGTTGCTTCCATATTTGTAAGTAAAGACTCTGTGTACCTTGAGGGTCAGACTTGCGGTCAAGAGCGACTCATGTTGAATAATTAGACACATGTGTGGCTTGTAACTGCCACCACTGATCGCAGGCACGTCTGGTATTCAGGTTGATCAGTCTACATGGATTCCGTTGCTAAGCAACGAGCCGGAACGCGTTTGAAACAGTAGCCGACGTTTGGTTATATGCATACCAGCATTCCAGACGAAGCTATCCGCTTCTGTTTGTTAGTTATGAGTTGATAGGTTGTGTAACCAGGTGAGGTAAACTGATGTGGGGTGGGGAGAGGCCCTCGCTGATAAAAAGTGGGGTCTTGGCTAAATTTAAAAGCGAAAAATTTACGCGGCGTAGAGGGTTTTATGCGGGACTCAAATGTTTGTAACTGTAGTTAATAGCAGTAATAAATAATATATATTCCTGTAGTTGAGTGCTTGCCAAGGACAAATAACCTATCACAGGCATGTACTGATAAACAGAAAATCTACAAACATAATAAAAGATCAATAAATGCAATGCACCGAAATGTATAATAGTTTTAAAATAGTATAAATTGATAAACCTGAAGATGATGTCATAAAACATCGAAACATGTCGTTCATAAATAAAAGCGCTGAATAATGTAATATCGTATTACGATAAAGGAGCGCCATAAATATAACATAATACAATTTATACTGGAAGTGTTATAATATTTTAACAACATTATTTTAAATAAGTTTGTGTATAGACTGGAAAAATAAATATATATAATACTTTTCTCGCTTCGATAATGTGTTCGCAGAGAAGTTGTTTTTGCTGAAAATGTAAACAAATGCATAAGTATCATCTGCAGCTATAACGCACTTAACTGAGGATGATTATAATAGAAAAATTATAATTACTTAGCAACAGGGTTGTTGAGAGCTGACGACGAGTTTCGATTCCCGGCGACCTCAGGGACGTATTTACCTCTTCATAGCCTTCAGACGGGCTGTGGGGTTAGTGGGACGTGGACATGATATCAGATGTCAAAAGAATGCATGGAGCTAAACCTCCACTCCTGCATATGTCATCCAGTCGTGATGCTGTTTAGTGCATGAAGGGAGTGGCTTTGGGGATGGCTGTCGTCTTCCGGGTCGTTGCGCCGTGTACTCCGGTAGAAGTTTACAGACGTTACAGAGGTCCATGCTGCCTCTATCATCAGGGCGATGTTTGTGTTACCTTGGGTTTAATGTAGGAGTGAAAATATCTTGAATTAAACAGTTGTGGCCACAAGACCAGTAGGACGAGCTGTTGCTTTGTGGGTGAATGTGTGGGGTGGATTAGGTACCACAGTACATAATGCAGTTTGCTGAATTACCCGTCATTCATTGCTTTTCGTGCGTGATAATGTTTGGTTCTTAAATACTTCTAACGAAACGTTCTTGAATGCAGGATCGGATAATAGTAAGAAGGCAGAAGTTGTTCTTTGTTCCTTTTGTCAGCTACTTTCGTGGAGTGTGCTGTAAAATTGAAATACAAATAAGATCAAGAGAGGAAAATTGAACAGCAACTCAGAAATTGACACTTGACACGTGATGTTAACGCATTTCATTTGTGGTTAAAAAAAAAAATGGTGAAGCCGTTCCTTCGAACTCTAAAAATGAATGGTGTAAGTAGAGCTGGTTGCATGCAAATAACAGAGAAATTGGCGCCACAGCTTGGTGTTGAAACAAAGAAACTCTCAACTGTGACAAATGAAGTACACACGTTTCAAATGTATCCGGGTTATGAAATTGGAGGAATGACAAAAGAATCGTGCCTGGCGTAGGATATAAACTGCATCTGTTTGCTGTTCGTGATTCTAGTCTGTTAAACACTTTTCAATTCCGTGACCTACTCTGATGCAAGGAATCTTGCCAACAAAGAATGCAACATTGATTCTTCATTTCAGTGGATAGCTTCATTATTTCGTGTCTCCATTGTTTTACAACTTGTTCTGTCTTTAATTAAGTTTCTTCTTTGCGTTCAGAAACATAAAAAGGCAATTTTTGAGACATTTGTTTATATTAATACTGTAGGTACTTTTGATCACAATTAATAATTATTAATAGTAGTCTTTTAATTAAATTAATGAGTGACTCGCTGGATAACCACTGCTTCAAGCACTTAACAGATCGCTTGGATTATGTTTCATCACACCAACGCAAAATGTTGATCAACTCCATGGAACAGAGTCCTTTTTAAGAATGTAGCCTGGGGTCCCGGGTTCAATTCCCGGTGGTGCCCGAATTTATAACTTGTGTTGGGCAAGGCCGTGGTCTAGGCAACACGGAGTTTTCCTCCGTGGCATCCCAACAATTACTCCATTCACACACAGAAGAAGGCAATGGCAAACCACTTCTGGATCATCTGCCAAGAACGTATATGAACAGGTCCCAGTCCGAGAAAAGGATGGAAGGATCCTGTTCATATGGACCTGTCGTCAGACAGAACACTAAATAAATAAAAGTAGCCAGGACTTCATGTCCTCATGGCTGTGAAGATGTTGGTCTTCTGGGTTGTAACGCGTAAGTTTAAGAGGAACACACAGCCTCCATCATCAGGGTTGAAGTTACCTACACATTCGCATGGCGTTACATCCCAGAAGACCAACGTCGATAAGGTGATTGTCGCTTAGATAGTCAAAATATAATAATTACTCCCTTCTTATGGGTCCCGAAGATTCATTGCCGGGGCCACAAAATCCCGCTGCTGGTCCCGAGCCAGATGAATCCAATACACATTCTCACTTCCCCTTGTTTAAGATTTATTTCAGTATTATTATACGGTTTGGTGTCATTCGGGGTTGACGACCAAAATTTTGTATGCATTTGTATTTTCTCGTATGAATACTGCATTCCATCGTTGTTAATTTAGTATTGTTAATTTTTTTTTTATTCAGTGTTACGCTGACTTTTTAAAAAGTTAAGCTGGGCTGTGTCACTTTTGGAATGTTCGGACGAGGTCAGGGCGTCTTGTTTGACTGAACCCTGCTCGCCCCACTGTGTATCAGTTTCAGTTCACTAACGAAAGACTTTTCCGAGTGTTTCATGAACCGGCCGCCCGAATACAAGATGGCTTCCTGTAAAGTAGGGTATATAGCCTCGCTTGACACACATCCTGACAATTCTAAGCGCAGGGCTCTCAGTACGTCCGAATCCACTTGACTGGTGAAAGGCGGAGAGAGACAGAGAAAAACCCAGTTAATTTCGCATCGACCATTCTGGGCAGAAAACAGAAAGTTCTGTTTATTTGTAGAAGTCCCTCGTGAACCTCAAGGGGTTCTCAACTTTTTTTTTTTTTTTTTAAAAAAGATTTTGTGAGACAGTCGGCCCTTCTTATAGAATCACAGGCTCTAGCGGGTTATAGATGATAATGTATTGAAACTTAAGAGGATATTATTAAAAATGTTAATCAACTATCGGAAATACTTTCACGTTTGACAATTAATTTTTTTTTTAAAGAAATTTGTGAGTTTGAATTAACTCAATGGAGCAAAATCCTTTTTGGCGGAGGTAATTGTACATTCACTTAAGGAATTTTCCCCTCTTATTTTATGGAGATTTTCGATTTAGTACCGTTTTTATAAAATACCGCTACTGGTTCGTATCTCGAGCCGTATGAATGTGATTCACGTCATCACACGTTTCATAAGATCCAGTTTATATTATTATTAACTGAAAATTATATACCCGGATTTAACTTATTAAGTAACAATTTTTTTAATTATTGAGGGTGATAGTGTTATCTGACAGAACTTGGCCGACTCACTAAGCTGCTTGTATCAAGAGATTTTGCCAGGTACAGATTTGTTGAGCGCTACTGAATATTTAAAGCAGGTGGTATATATAGTTACCACTGTGCTTTGTAGAGTTAACTAATTAGCTTGTTAACTGGTTTCCCGACGGTGTAAGTAACGAACAAACCTTTCAGCAGACTGACTAATCATCATGATCCATCGTTAGTATATTTCTATCAGAATTGTTAACGCAAGTCAAAACTACCATTGCGGGTAGTGACTTCGGCATCTTTTGCTCGAAATCGGAGGTTGTAGATGTCTGTCGGCTTCGACGAGAATATCCGTCAAAAGCAGACTTTTGTTTATCTTCCTCGCACCTTCGCGCAGAATGGAATCTCAAGGATTTTGTCTCCCGGTCAAAAAATATATCTGCATTCAGTGTCCCAAGATCATGGACAGCCACATTCATTTGCCGTATGTCACGTGTGATTAATTTTACCGCG
>NW_019060790.1:208231-219714 GCF_000696155.1 Zootermopsis nevadensis | reverse complement strand
CACTACTTCCATAAACCAATACGAAGGCCCTTTCCTTTGTAACCGAGTATCGTTCATTGTACGTTTTGGTGTGTGGAGAATCTAAAGAAATAATACCGTCCGCGTAGAAGATCTGGACCCGCTGTCTCCAGCACTCCAGGTGGCGGTGAAAGGACATTCCATTCTCAGCGTGACTCTCTAATCCGGACTCTGCATCTAACGGGGAAACGGGCTTCGTTTCTCGGCGTGGACCACACGGCGCAATAATTCTCGCCAGGGTACCCGAAGCAGGTTTTATTGATTGACATAACGTGTATGAAAGTTATGCACGCGGTTTTGATCGGAAAATCTTGTAGTAAGAGGCCACTTACGAGAACAATCAAAACGTATCTTATATAAATGACGCGTGGGTGTGTGCTGGAATAAACTGGCTCAGGGTAGGATCATATAAACCACTTTTTATATACTGGACAACCCTCACACATCATTTATCCGTATTTTATCATCCTGTTTAATCCATTGTATCCCACCCTCCTCATTGCACCTTGATCAAATAGCCGCAACTCAATACCATCTGATGATATGAGATTCTGAAACTCCAGTTCATGAAATTTTCTCCGGTTTTAATGTTTTCTTCTTGGCATTTCGTTCTATCTCTGACTCAGGTTATATTAATTCTGAGGTATCTGCCCAAACCTTTTTCTTTTCTTTTCTTTTCTTTTCTTTCCTTCTGACAGGGCACCAAGGACAAGTGGACCGACGGCCTTGCTGGTTTTTATTCAAGGTAGCCAGCCAGTGTTTCCCACACCTCACCAGGCATCCAACCATGATGGCTCGCTTTCTCCCCAGCCTCCGTCTTCCTTATCCCTCGCCTACCCACCCAAACCGCTTGTTTCCTTTTATTCTTCATTCCAGTCCTCATCTCACTTGTTGTTTTATTATTTTTTCCCCACCTCCATGAGAAAAAGAATCTTCCTGACCTCCGGTTTTAAATTTTCCACTCGGCCAGTACCCCCTGGTACAAACTCCGCCTGTTTGATGGATGCGCCATTACGTTTAACGTCACGAGGAAGATACGAGGTAGAAAATGAGTTACAATCCTTAAATACGCGTAGTCGACTCTTTCTCCCATGTTTCCGGAGTTTTCTCAGGATGTTCTCGACCGCGGAAGGTTAATTGGCAATTATCTGATTCATGAATTGAACAGATTTATTTGCGGGTTTCTTAAAGATTAGGGAATTTTTGACCAACTGAACGACTGTCAGCTTCCTAAGGAGGAATGAGCTGCAGCATGGAGTTGATTAGATTTCTATACCAAGATATGGAAGCCAGAAATGTCCCTTCACGCTTGCTGATGGCGAGTAGCGGACAACGAACTTCAGGCTTCGGTTTGTTTACTCGGAAGCCCGGAATTCGGACCCCTCTACATGCCATTGAGCAACCACCTAGCGGTTTTGTCCTTACTCGCAGATAGTGTAACTAATTTATCAAAATCCCTTGTTTGGTTGATATTGAGGAACGCGTTCCACTCTGTTTGTATGTCATGTAACCAGTGAATTCTTTATCTCGGAAGATCCCTCACCTCTGTGGCCTGCAACCATAAACCAGCCCGCCTCTTATCTCTCATATTACCTGTACGACGAGCAACCAGGTTGTTTGCGACGAGGTGTTATTGCAGGACGGTAAATCTAGAAGAGAAGTGACAAGCTATAAGCACTTTGCTAGGGCGTTCTTTTCTCATTTCAGGGATGTACAATGTTCCTAGCAATTCCATGGGAAAGTTGATAATTATGCAACCTGTCAAGTTCTCTGCGTTTATGGTATCAATGCGAAGACGTCATGTTGACAAACGCCTGCCATTGGGAATTATCCTCGCACTTTTATGTAGATCCAGTGTCATATCAATTTCTCATGTCTAGGGGCTGTCGTGTATTTGTTATTTCTGGAGTTTATTTTTCTGTATTTTATCACGTGCTTAGAATCGCCGACTACTTTCCCCTAATCCTTTGAAATTCAAATATCTTCTAAATACTATTTAAGAATTCAGTCCGTACCGCGAAGAAAACACAACAGTTCACCATTACGAAGATCGACTTGTTAATTGTGTTCAGGGAAGTATAGATGTTTATTCTTAGAATCAAACAAAGGTACTAAATAATCTGTTGGCGAAATGCAATGTTTGTGGAACGTACGTTTTCCAGTGGGTTTTAAGGTTTTAATTCGTTTACCGACCCTTCTTTTTTAGGTGTGTCTGATGGAACGTTGTGTGGCGGTTGATGTGGCAAGGCGATGTGGATAACTTTAAAATTGTCGCGGAACATTTCTTTTTACAGGAATTTATCAGGGGATATCTTGGGTTGGCTAGTCGTATGGTTAGGCTGAAGGAACTCGTGGAATTGGTCACTTCCCTGGAAGATTTTTTTGTAAGGGTTCTCTGGGATATTTCGCCTTGTAGTCTAGTAGAAGTTTAGTATTGAAAAGTTTATTTTTAGCCCTGGGCCTGTGTATACCCCTTGCTTACACGTTGTATTTCTTCCCTGGTGGTATTTTACAACCCTGATATTATGACTCAGTGAGCAGTGTTGGAAATATGTACAGAGGAACAGAAATAATTTTATGAGGGTAAGATCAAAAGTAGAGGATCCTTGTAAAGCAATATAGTGGCCTTTGTCGTAGACCTGGTATATTGTAGGATGTTTATCTTGAAGTAACAGCGACTGTCACGTGGTACCAAATGCGTGTTTAGAGGATTATTTTTTGCATTATATATTGCAGGTGCTGTGAAGAGCACTCCATAATTTGGAATTATCACAAGCTAAAGAAGACACTACATTATAGGTAGACAACGTTTGGCTTCATAATTTAAAGTAGTCTGAAGAGATCACGGAGGTAGAGATTTGCTGGACTCGTGTAGCAATAAATGTACAGGCTACAACATTTCAGTCGGTAAATCTGTATGGAAGATAATGTTAAAAAGGAATTTGGGGACTGGCATGTTTTCTTTGGACGCCCAAGGTCCCTTTATTTCGGTTGTTTGTTTTTAAATGCCTGCTTTGATGTTCCGTGCAACGTCTGTGTTATAGCAGTAAATTTGGTACTGAAGATGGCTGTCTTAACTTTGCGTTTGTACCAGTATGATGTTCTTTGTATGATACCAGCAGCTTTATTTATTACAGTGTTATAATTTATTTAAATTGGGTCCTAATTATTACTCATCCTGGAAATAACAGAATTAGAACATGAATGGAGAGATTAATGGATAAGTAAGAAGTTTAAATTGAATTAATAAATAACAGGCACTCGGAGATTATGAATTCAAGGCTAGTTGATTCATAGTCTAAAGTTTCTGTAATTTAACAGGAAATGGCATCCATGCCCCGACTGCCTTCATTAAATGGATCAGAGATCGCATCTAACCGCAGAAGCAAGTGGACACGTTCTGAATTCCCATTATCTTTGACTTATTCTTTCCGACATCTTGCCACATGAATTACGGTTTGGAGATTAAATCACATCCTGGTCATTTGAAGTACCAGTCCCAACATGTTCCAAAATTGTCCTTTTTTTTGTTTTTCCTCCTGCAGAAGGGATTTTTTCCCCCTGTAATTTGTTTGCACTCTGTGGAATTCTTTTCTAGCCTTAGGGAAATCCCCTCTCACAGTCATTAATCATTTGTTTTATTTACGATTTAATAATAATCCGTGGACCATGATCCCATCTTGACAGTTTCTCTCCTGGACCAGAAATACGACGCCAGTTATTGAACTCTAATGTTCATTACCATGTCAAAGAGAGACCGCTACTCTAACCTACCTTGAACCCAGTCCACGCCTTTATGCCGTGTTGCTTTAGGATCCATTTTAATATTATCCTCTAAACTTCGCTCGTGTTTACTGCCACTTACTACCACTACTAGGGCTAATAAAGTTAATGTCCGTCACAATTGACTGAGTGTGTCGTTTGGGCGATGTGGAAAATTGTAATTAAGTTCTGAAGGTGACGACTCTGGTAGCAAGAAATGCTAACGAGGCTCAGCGTGTGTTTCGCTGGAGTTAATGAGGAATTAGGAACGTGGTTTTAGTCACTTTGAAGATGTTTTCGCGTTTAATTTTCTTTAAAAAAATTCTTCAATAAACTCTATTACTGCTAACACAAGAAAGGCCCATTCCCGTTAATTCCGACGGGCCACACTGTCATATAAATACTGCAGCGTTTCTGGATTCTTGTTAAAAAAAATACTCCCACCTGCACTTACCTGAAGGTCAGCACATTGACTCCCAGATGACCCCTGTGCATAGGTAGCCAGCCTAAAGTATACATGCTGGCATTTTTCTAAGCGGGACGGCTAGAAGTGATTGCAGTGGACATTAACATATGACGTCATGTTTGGTTTGTTAATTTAAATTCGAATTACATGACGTGTTCCTATCTGCTGCCTCGCGTGAGGTCTCTGACTCATACACCACGATGAAACAGTTATGACAATTAATATGCTAGGCGAGGAGCAACATGTGTGTTGTGCGTTTGGTTTTGCAGGATTTAATTTCAGGCTTGTTATTAGGGTAAGCGAAGTTTTATTACTGAGGCAATGCATAAGCCGTCTTATTCAGATATTAAGTGTAATTACTGGGCATAAAAGACGTATTAGAAAAGTGAATCATTTTCCAGCTTTCATGATGCTTCGTCGCATGTCACATCTTAGATTTAATTACCTCGACTTAACACCTGTCTACAGTCACTTGGGGTTAGGTTAAGAACGTGGCTTTCACAACGTGTGGATTGTGACGTCGTGTGGACTTGTATGTGGTGACATTTCTGAGGAACCTGTTAGGGGTGGAAGCACACAGGCTTAAGTGTCTGTGAGCGTGGTAATGGTGGCAATTTGAATGAGAGTTTATCTATTACGATGAGCTATTCGATCATCGTAAAGGATACCATAGAATGTTGTTAAATCATCAGTGACTCTCGAGGTACATTAAACACCAATGAGTCGAGAATGTTGTGTAATGACGAGCTTCGTAATTTTTATTCCTCGCTGAATTTTATTGGGGTAACCAACGCAAAGTGGGTGGGATGGGCATGGCATGCAGCACGCTGGGTAACAATAAATGCATACAGAATTTCTGTTCGGTTGGTATACCTGTGGTTTTATCGGAGGATAATATTAAAATGGATCTCTGTTAGATGTTTGGTGTTGAGGAAGTTCTAACTGGATTGTTTTATTTCGAGTAGTCAGAGACCTTGTTGATGGTTCTTATATGGTGATACTGCAGGTCAGTACAGGAATAGCCCAGGAGAAGCAGCAAAATGTTAATATCGTAAAAACGTAAAAGTGTGGAACTTGTTATGGTAAGATTCTAATCACGCACACACGTACGAGACAGAAGCTTGCCCTTTTGACAATGGCAGCTCTGTCTGGCGGACAACTTTGGAAAAAAGAAAAGATTCTAGCGTCTTCGTCCGGTTGGTGGTGGTGGTGGTGACTCACAGACAGTCAGAATCCACATTCCCCGGTGTCTGTCTGGCAAGCTCTTTGTCCTACTGGAAGGAAGCTTGCAGGTTCTTAAGTTTTCTGAACGTTCCTTCTGGTATGATTCTGTTTAATTCAGTCAACTTTGGCCGGGGCTACACCTATCCAGATATTACTCTTACCTGATGTCACAATTTAGGTGCTGTTCCAAGAAAAAATTTTGTGTTCTTAAAACGTTGTGTTTATGTTTAGAAAATTTCCGCTAGTAACCACATTGCACGGCGCTACGTCCCAGAAGACAGTCATCTTCATGCTCGTCGCCGTGAGAACCTGAAACCTCGCCACAAATTAGCAGATTGACTACACGTGTCAATCGAGAATTAGAACAGAAATTAGGTGGCGCTGTGTTCTTGTGTGTCGACCTCTGACTTTGCGGAGTCTCAATGAAGTTTATGTGCAGTTGTCGGCAAATGAACATGAGGGCATGATGTGACGAGCCGCCGCTGAACCAGACACCGTGACCGCCAGCCCAGCAGAATTACATAACGTGGGAACTCGGCGGGTCAGACGGATTGGGGTCGGCGCTTTGCGAGCGTTTCGTGGTTTGCGCCTTCCATTCTTTATCTGGTTCGTGAGCGCTTAATGCACTGCGTGGTTTTGGGTGCGAGACTACAGTTGTTCTTATTCAACCGTGTTGACCACCTGGAAACTTCTCAAATTACAGTTTGCTCGCAATATTGATCATCCTCCGTGGTTAATTCCTCCACTCACGTTTTGTTTTGAAACATATTGGATCAGTGACTTCAAGAAGTGTATTTGGAACTATCTGTGTAGACAAATTGATATAATTTAGGTCATTATCTGGACATTCTATTAACAGATTTCTTTGAAAATTACATCTTAACTACTGAGAAATTGTAGGTTTTAACAATTTTTGTTTTAAAATTATCAGCTGTTTATTACTTTGTACAGTATTTATTCAATGCGGATTATATCGGGCGCAGACCGAAATTAAATTAGGCCGATAACTTCAAATTATTTAAGATTTTATTTGGGTCCCCGTTTGTTTTGGAGATCACGTACGGACAGATAGACATACAGGGAATCACCTCCCGGTTATTGTTTTATTTTTATTTTACATTCCATTCGTTTTGAGGCAAGTACGAATTTACTCCACAAGTTCCGCACGGCTTAAGATCACTGTAGCAATGTCGCCCTTAAAGACACGGGAATCAAGCCGTTCATGAAGTTTTGGGTCAAATCCGAGAAATATCTCGGTTTTACCGATGGAAAGTCGCCGGTGTGTGCATAATTAAGTTTCCATACGGAGACGCATCGTGGAAGATCGTACTTTTTAATGATAGGAGAGTAGCAACGTTATCATGTGATCGATCTGGTGTTGGCGGGAATTAATTTGTATTTGCGTAACCGATCCATCACTGTGTTCGCATGCCCTACTTCTTTTGTTTGGTTCGTGTGTGTGTGTGTGTGTGTATATATTTTTTTTGTTTTCGTTGCTCGAATGTTTTTCTTCATTCATACCTCGTCGTAATGTACCGTTGGATTTCTACCTCATGCCTCTACGTCAGTCTCGGGTTTCTCAACCTGTCTTTTCAGAAAACAAAGCAAAAGCGAAGTCTGTCATGGCGGCTGAGGTCAGGGCTGCGGAAGGATCCAGCCATTTTCCTATTTCTGCTTATTTTTGTGAGAGTTCTCGGAGGAATTATTTTCTTCGAGACAGCCTGTGTGGACCACGCAGTAGATACACGGACCCCCCCCCCCCCCACACCCCCGATGGTGAAGCATTCTGGATGTAACTCAACCCTATCCATTGCCGTGATTGAAGATGAGTGGAGCTTTATCTCCACTGCGCCTTCACACCGAGAGGGCAAAGTTCAAATCGGTGATATATCAGCGAGCAAAGTGACTGGCTACGAGTTGAAGACAATGAAGTTCGAGTCTTGGCGTATGTCCCACCCAGCAGCTACTTATTTGTCAGATACTGTTTTGTGTGGAGCTTTACGATCATTTCCCTCTTCAAAACGCCATCTAGGAGACGTTGAAAAATTGCCGTTTGTCTATCCCTTGTGATTGTTTCAGTAAATCTGTGTTACTTTAATCGCCAAAGGTACGACTCCAAATGTCACTTTTTCCGGAAGGGACTCCAGTTAACGGTAGTTGAGTAGCACGGTCCATCCCGAGCATTGAACTCTCTCATCCGAGAGTGACCTTTGATCGGCCCCCGCACCTCGGAAGATCACGGTCCCGTTACCGTGGCCCGCTAGCTTTCCTCTAACACGACAAATCACATGTTCCTATGATCGTATTATCCCTTCCTCCGTTTGCATATTGCTTATAAATAAAATATATCTCAGCATCTGACGGGCAGGCAGGAATTTTTACCAGTAAGTGAAAGTCTCCGGCAATCGACGACGAGAGAGAAAAAAACGCTCTTATAAAAGCAGTTCGTTCCAGGCTCGTTTTTAAAGTTATGCCTACCGTAGTTACAAGGTACCCAGTGTTGGGGTTGAAGTAATGTCTCACCATGACGGAAGTTTCAACATCGCAGCTCCCCTACCATAATATTAAATTCGACTTCTTGTGGTACGACCATCAGGCTCAACCTAGCCTCGAATAAAATGTGTACCGAGGTTCCTTTATTTTGGGACAGTGGGTAAAGCCGGCGGAGCGTGAAGCTAACCACTCACAGCAAACTACTTCCGAGGTTAAGGACGTAGTGAACTATGTCTATACTCCTCTGCACGTTTTCATACAGAGGTTCTGTTATGCACACAATCACAGTGTTTGCCTTTATGATTTTCGCGAGCCCTAACGTGTTCCCGTTCTGGCACACGTCAATTGGATGTCGCGACTTGCAAAATTTGGCATGAGAATTGAAACTTTGCTAAAAAAAAAGTGTGACTATAGCACCTTGACGTTACGAAAGAAGTCAACAACCCCCGCAAAAATTTGTTTAGACTACACGCATTAGACATTTGTCAGAGAAGTTGCCGAGCATGAAGGCGTTGTAAATAATTTAAATCGTAAAGGATTGCGAATTCTCAATTACTGGACGATGCAATTTCGATTGCAGATTTTGATTGGTAGGTAAATTAGAATGTCTTCGTTAACAAACGTAAAAATATGTGCATATGCGTCATTGTCGATATCCCTTGACATTGGATGGATTCGGGTGATAGATTTTTACTACCGATATATTTACTCATGACGTAAGGATATGGCGGTTCCAGATATAATTATGGTATGTCTAGTATTAAATCTCTGAATTCAGTCTTGTACAGAATTGTTTATTCGTGTGTTTAGTCACAGAATTTGATGTCCCATGTCTGGTTACACCGGAAATTTCTCTCCTGTACACAGGATAAAAATAGGAAATTTAGGTTTAGATTAAAAAAAAACATGTAAAACAGGAAGGGACGGGTGTGTTTGTGCGCATGCGGGTGGTGACTTTAAAATGAGTTTAAATGTTTTACTAACAGCTGAAAGGCCTTTGTCAAGAGTAACGCTTCATACTTAACATAAAATATGGGTTACTGCAATTTGTGAGTTCAGCACATAGCCTGCAGTGACTCATACACGTTGGGAGCTCATTCGGTGACAGATATACATTTTTAAGGCCTGTCAGGACATGACTTGTTACATGTATTGTCTACCTCCCTCGTTTCATAAACGACTCTCTGGTGATAGAGTCATGGCGATATAATAATTACACTTTTTTATTTTATTTTTAGTGTTCTGTCTGAGGACAGGTCCATATGAACAGGATCCTTCCATCCTTTTCTCGGACTGGGACCTGTTCATATACGTTCTTGGCAGATGATCCAGAAGTGGTTTGCCATTGCCTTCTTCTGGGTGTGAATGGAGTAATTGTTGGGATGCCACGGAGGAAAACTCCGTGTTGCCTAGACCACGGCCTTGCCCAACACAAGTTATAAATTCGGGCATCGCCGGGAATCGAACCCGAGACCCCAAGATTACAAGGTCAGCGTTCTAACCGCTAGACCACCGTGGCAGGAAAGGAAATGGGATTAGTAAATGACTGATTATATTTTAGTTTGATATATTTAATTTGGCGTGATACCCGATTTCTGCCGAATTTGAACCTACCATCTGAGATTTGAGGTTGTCTCAGTTGGAAGACCGCCACAACATAGAAATTCGACCCTATCATCCGATACAATGCCATGCCGAATATGCAACGTTGACTCGGTTGTCCTTTCAGCAAAATTATGACCCGTTGATATGAAGTTACGTCATCGTGATGCGATTAGGTCAGCGGGAGTTGTCCGGTTTTTAAACTTGTCTGGCCGCCATGTTCCCGTTCTCTAGGTGCAGTCGTGGATGTGGGAGGAGCAGTCTTGGTGACCGAACGCTCTCCTTACATACATTATGAAGCAGTACGATACCCATCACAAGAAATGACGCGGGAACTGCCTTGTTTTGGGACGATGTGGCGATATTTACACACGGAACTTTAATACGCTGTTTAGCGTGCCGTATGACACTGAGATATACTTTCGTGCACAGTCGCATGGAAAGAAAAATAAATATATAAATAAAAAACATGACTTTAAAAATAGAGGTTTTAACTTCCGGCGCACCAGGAATTTCTGCTGTATTGTGCTTTAGAACAGAGGATTTAACTTTCAACACATGAGATTATATGCTACATCCTACCCTGTCATTATACGTAAAGGTCACTCCAGGGTTACAGAGATTTCCCAATGGGGGGAACCGCTATTCACCTCTTGCAACTGAGATGATGGATTCTGTAGGGTTCAATGTCATTGCTAGCAACTCTGAAAAGACAGTTCTTAACAGAGGTCGCCATGACGGCTTGAATTCCGTTGTCAGGGTTACGGCGTGTTATTACGAAATGGGTTGTAATCATTGCTAACGAAGCGCACAGTCCGTCAGAAGTTCATTGTCAAATCGAGTGCGTATTATTTCCGGTTTGCTTCGTGGTGTAACGGTACTGCATGTCATAACCTCATTTTAGGGTGGGCCGCCTTTTCTGACAAGAATGCTTTATTAATAGCATTCACAAGAAGATGATAAGTGACAGAGGATGGTTGTGTGGTTCTCATAAAGTGATTTAAACCCCGTGTCTCTTTGTGATGGACGCAGCTTAGGCATATATATGTATAGCTCGCGTCCCATTGGCGGGACTGGAAGTGTTTTAATGGAGCAGACCTGCTGTTGACGGCCGATGTTATTTATACTCATAATATTACACAGGTATTAAGCTACTTACAGGCTTTGTTATTTTAAGTTTTACCCCATAACGAGAAATGTTTCGAACGAAGGTTAAGGGTTGAGTAATGCGTTAATTATACTTAATGTTATGAGCTGGGATATCACGAGGGACATGGAAAGATAATATTAAAAAGGGAAAGAAGTAGGATGTAAGGATTGAAGGCGGACGTTACTAGCTCAGGATAT
Organism: Zootermopsis nevadensis; assembly: GCF_000696155.1. Next base: position 208,802 of record NW_019060790.1, on the reverse strand, counting down.
TGTGAAGTTTGATCTTGTGTTGGTGGTACCGGTCAAGAAGGAATTCTCACTCTAAATTTAATCAAGATCTTAAGCACTTGTCAGCAATTGAGATGTCTTACTCACTCACCTACTCCTTCAAACGTGTGCTTGGAATTAAGACTTCTTAATTTTCATTCCGCGTGTTGACTACCTAAAACGTGTTTTATGTCAATGTACGTGGTTTACCATAAATAGCTTGTGACTGCAAAACTATGTAACACATGCTGTTTTTGCTCTGAACATGGGTGTATTCACGTAATACCGAGGTTACGACCTGTTTCCATGGCCCTAGAAAACTCTTTGAGATGGGTGTGCCCTCTATGTGCAACTCTGCAGGGAAGAAATCCGTGACCAGACCTGGTAGTTACCTGAGAAACACTACAGGAAAAAAAATCGTGCACAAGACATAAAACAGACTCTAAAATGAACACGTGGAGTACAGAGAACACGGAATTGAATTTGGGATTGATTGGTACCGACACTGGCTAAGTCAGAAAGGAAGAAATATAGAAACAAAGAAAGGAAAACAGCAAAAATGATATTACAAAAT
>NW_019060790.1:179696-200035 GCF_000696155.1 Zootermopsis nevadensis | reverse complement strand
AAGAGATGTCAATACGTCATATCTCTCAGTCGATGACTTGTGTGATCAGGTTTTTGTGTGCAGATCGTAACACAGGATGAAAAATGCGCCAGATCTATTCACGTGACCACTAACAGCGTCCTGTGTGTAACCGCTGCTCTGTCGAAACGTGACCTTCTTAAGGCTTTGACCGGGATGTTCTTTTGTTAAATCTTATGTGATTCGACTTCTAATGGTTAAGTGAAGTGTTTTCTTCGCGGTACGGTCTGGATTCGTAAATATTATGAAGACGAGCTTCGGCTTCAGAGGGTTAACCAGCTGATTTTCGTAATGGTGAGGTGTAGTGTTTTCTTCGCGGTACGGACTGAATTCATAAATAATATTCAGACGATCTTCGGCTTCAAAGGGTTAAAAGGTGCACATAGAAGTGCTCAGTTAAATCAGCTGAATAATCTCTTCATCCTAACACACAAATAATTGGGTTTATGTCCACTGGAGACGTCTATTTTAAAAGGTGGAATATGAACGCCTGTGGTCTTGGGATGTGCGTACTCATGGGTACCTGGGTTCAAATACCTCTTGGATAATGGGTGTTTGCCCTTGTTTCTTTGCAAAGGGAAAAGACGAACAGAGATGATGACTGAAAGGAAATAAAAGTTAAAGAAGGGAGAGAAAGAGAGGAGGAATTAAAAGGAAGACAGTGGTAAAGAAGGAGAATAATGTCGCAGTTGAGTTGGCAGGACTGCTGTTTTATATTTCTCTGTTTTGTTTTACGGTAATAAATAAAAAGAAAAATCATTGTGTTTGCATTTCGTGGATGGATTCTCAGAAAGACTTAAAAAATATACATAATAATATAAAAATAAGTGTACAAAACAAAACTGTTTACACTATAAAGGAATTTAGTGTAAACAGTTTTGTTTTGTACACTAAACGGTATGCAAGGTTTTTAAGATACATAATAATGTTAATTGAAATTTATCTAAACGAGATAATTGTGCAAAATGTAGAATAATAATAACAGAATGAAGTTGTTGGAATTGCTCGTTACGTCGGTGATGCGAAGTGATTCTTTGCTTTTGAACATTTTGATGGACGCATGTAGGTATGATGTCATTACCTCTACATGCACGAAGGTCGCTAGCAGGTCTGGTTGTAGTAGATACAAGAGTTAGGGTTAGTCCATGAAAATACAGGGTGTCCCCAAAAAAATTACATTTACACACACTGGTGTATGCTTGTCCGTCATTTACTCGCCGAGGTGGACTGTGTCCCGGTGATAATTGTGAACCCCTACACTCGGTTCGCAAATTCACTAAGTGCCAGTGGTGACGTTTGCAATAGTTCGGTTTATTAAAATGTCTTTATTTCACTCGTTAAATATATGTGTACATATTTTTGGTACATCCTGTAAGCGCAACGTCTGAATCAAATCGATTTCAAAATGTACGTTGATTATATGTCGAATTACCACAGCACAAACATTATCATGATCGTCAGACTGTCGAATGTTCTCGGTTTTTGAGGTAGTTCCCTCTGAAATGTCGCCATGTTTACCTTTTCGACACACGGTGTCCAGAAAGCTCTGCACTGGAATCAAATCGCCGTAAAAACCTCGTGGTATTTAACAAGGAACCGAGTAAAATCTAAAAGAAAGGAACTCTTGTCTGTTCAACTACGTAGACCTTAAAGTGTTGAAAGTGACAGTTGTTAACAGTGGGTGATATTTGAGGTTCTCATCGTCGTGATGACGGAGGCAGTAAGTAGCACCGAAACACCAGAACCAAGGGAAACCACGAAAAGCCTCGCGATATCCGACCTCCGGGACAAGAATCGAACCATGTGACCGCGAAGTATGGTTTTACGAAGACACTTTAGTGTCTTCGTATGGAATTAAAGTCGTGTCTTCTGTTGAAGCACAAAAGCGACTGTCTCAGAGTGTCTTAGGTTCCTAGAAGTGAGTTTAATTGATGGCCTCACCGAAGGGCAGTGGCAAAAGATGGTGACAACAGGATGTGTGAGGGGTAGTTGACCCAGAACGAGCGTGAGAAATTAAATGCTTCATATTAACAGCCCCCTCCTCCCCCTCTTGGGCTCTAATAACAAACATAACATCTTCTATCGGGACTTGTCCATCCCATATGCAGCAGCACCAATTTAGGGACTGTGGGACAGAGTGGTCGGTACGTGCGACAGTGGCTTAAGTCAGTGGCAATGGAATTTATGCTACTAGATTCAAGATGCTGGAAACGGCTTTAAGCAGTTTTTAATTTAATCGGAGGCAGAGATGGGCAGATCTTGGAGCAAGTTTGGAGAAATAATATGAACATAAAGATATCCGTCTTCTGGGTTATTGCGCTGTGTAGTCTGGTCGATGTTAACCAACGTTTCAGAGGTCATACTACCTCCGTCATCAGGGCGATGAAGATTTCCGTCTTCTGGGTTGTTGCGCCGTGTAGTCTGGTCGATGTTAACCAACGTTTCAGAGGTCATACTACCTCCGTCATCAGGGCGATGAAGATTTCCGTCTTCTGGGTTGTTGCGCCGTGTAGTCTGGTCGATGTTAACCAACGTTTCAGAGGTCATACTACCTCCGTCATCAGGGCGATGAAGATTTCCGTCTTCTGGGTTGTTGCGCCGTGTAGTCTGGTCGATGTTAACCAACGTTTCAGAGGTCATACTACCTCCGTCATCAGGGCGATGAAGATTTCCGTCTTCTGGGTTGTTGCGCCGTGTAGTCTGGTCGATGTTAACCAACGTTTCAGAGGTCATACTACCTCCGTCATCAGGGCGATGAAGATTTCCGTCTTCTGGGTTGTTGCGCCGTGTAGTCTGGTCGATGTTAACCAACGTTTCAGAGGTCATACTACCTCCGTCATCAGGGCGATGAAGATTTCCGTCTTCTGGGTTGTTGCGCCGTGTAGTCTGGTAGATGTTTACCAACGTTTCAGAGGTCATACTGCCTCCGTCATCAGGGCGACCAGACTACACAGCGCAACAACCCAGAAGACCGAAATCTTCATCGCCCTGATGACGGAGGTAGTATGACCTCTGAAACGTTGGTTAACATCGACCAGACTACACAGCGCAAGAACCCAGAAGACAGAAATCTTCATACTCACCACTGTGAAAACCTCAAGTCTTACAATATGAACATACATCTAGACGTAGGGACTCTTTTCTTTGCCCTTGTCTGAAATGTTATCTGTTGACATGATGTTGTGCCAGCCACTTTCATGCTGTGACCGTAATAACTGAGACGAATGCCCTAAACTTTGTGCCACGTTTGGAGGTTTCTTTACCGTGATCATTGCACTGAAAGGTACGCTTTAAATTCCAGACCACGTTTATATTTGAATGCGTTTTACTGAAAGGGACTAAGACTGACTCTTAACCCACTCATGCATAGATTGATTGGCTGTGAAGTAAGCTGGGGAATTCATTTACTGAATTGAGTGTTACAGAATGACTGCAGTACAGTTCCATTAGAAAGTTGTTAACCAGACAGGTTTTTTTGTTTGTACATTTTTTTGCATTTGAACTTCCGCAGTGTCAGAGTAGTTGTTCTGGATTGTGATGCTGTGTTGACTCGCCAGGTAGGGACGTATTAGTCCTCTCGACGTCTTTGCCGTGAGAATTTAGAATCTTCACAGTAAATGTTTATTTACTTTTTAACTTAGTGGTGTATTTTAAATAAATTAGTCCCACCTGCTCAAATAATTTCTCGCCTCACATTTAGCTGCTTTTTTTATTAATCTCAAAATTCTTATTTCTATATGTCAGACATTTGCATAGAACTTAATCTGCTTCTGAGAAAGTTCTGTTCAAATAAGGAAGCTACACAATGAACTCTGAAAATAAAAGCATCAGGAGTTATTTTGGCTTGTATTCGAAGTAAACGCCGTCTCTCGGAGTTCTGATCATATATAGAAATCAATTAACATCTATGCAAGTGCAATGTGCGGAAAGGTGTTTATGTAGTAACTTATGAGCAAACCTGTACCTACAGGAAAAAGTTAAAAATTGCAGCCTGAAACTTGTTAACCTCGTCAGACCCAGGTGTTCAGCTTCAGACCGAATTCTTGATTCTCGAAACACTTTAGAGTTACACCCGTAAAAAAAAAATATTCTGAAAGCCAAAGGTGGGCTATTAACAAGATAACTACACAGTCTTAACAGGCGTATTGCGTCTACTTCTTTTGGTCCACTCTTACACGAAGAATGTGGCCGTAACTTGTTATGGTAAGAGACTCGTTGCAAAAAGTATTTTATTCCATTTCTGTTTTTGGTTTATACAACATAGTTAAATAACTATCGCCAAGAAGCGAGTTCTTATGGAGAAGCTATAAGTCGCTCAGCTAGTTAAATGTTTTGGTTCATTACCATTCTCACGAGAGGTTGCGAACTTTCCCTGCCCTGTACATCCAGTCCTTATCCTCAACACTATTTAATTAAGATCCATTTTAATATTATCCTCACGTTTTTGGTTAGGCCTTGTGACTTGTCCCTTCCATCGAGGTTTTCCAACAGAAAATGTGTATGCATTTCTCATATTACTTTGCGTGCTGAATGTCCCATTCATCTCATCATCCTTGATCTTGATCGTGCTGGCAGTGATTGATCAAGAATCAAGAGTTCTCACGACGTTTTAGAGGTATATTCAGGGTAGACAATTTTACAGTACATATGTCCCACTAACAGTGAAACTCGCCACGATAGCATGCATCAGTATCAGCAGCAGCGAGGTCGCATGCTCGTAGGTGGGTTCCGAGTTACGTGGGACACTTCACGTCATTAGTCGTTGCTCAGTGTTTGATTTGTTTGCAGCCTCAGAATCTGGTACTGATGAATGAGTTCCCTCACGGTGAAGTGAAATTGTGTGATCTTGGAATCTCACGCTACATCAGCCAAGGTGCAGACATCAGGGACATTCTGGGCACTCCTGATTATGTTGGTAAGTTGCTTTATCTACTTATGAAGACATTTTGTGGTATATTCTTAAGTACTTTATTTTCTTGTTATGGGCAACAGTGGCACATACCTTAACTCGTTCAAAACTAAAGCTTGTCTAAATTATATATAAGAATTCAGTCCGTACCTCAAAGAAAACACAACACTTCACCGTTACATTGACCAGTTTTAGTGCTGTTTCAGGACATAATTACAGTTTACTCAGTGAATTATGTGGGACGTATAAATAAAGAGTACAGAGGTACTGAGTATTAGAATATATGGTACATATGTTTACCACTGGGCTTTGAAAGGTTAAATATAGGGCCGTATATTCTTAAATATGTTATGAAAGTGTTAGATAATTTTAGTGTATGGACATTCTAGAATTGTGTAACGTTGAATTGCAGTCGTATTGGGCCGAAACAAGGTCTTGTGGAATTAAGTGATGTAATGTTGGCAGTTTTGCAAGTAAACAAGGCAATGCTTGGAAAATGCTAATTTTGCTGTGTGTGACTTACATATACTCCATCTGTTCGTTTTAAGTCGCTTTGTGAAATACAAGTTTCATAATTATTTTGAACGCTGATTTCAAGGTGGTTGGAAAATTGATGTCATTAGACATAGAAGTTGTACTTGCAGTTTGTTATTTACTAGTTCTGAAAGTTTTAGTTTTTCAAAATCCAAATATTTGTTACGTTACTTGGGATATATATCGAAAGTGTGAGTGGAGTTTTATCTTCAGTCGTCAAATAGTTAACGATGTCCGAAATGACGTTTTCTGTTAAACAATGATAATTGCTTGTGTTGATATCTACAGCAAATTGAGGAAAAAAAATTAGTTCTCCTTAAGCTAATTACATCTACAATTAAGTTAATTAGTTTAAGATTGGGTTTTAGTTATTCTGATTGGTTGACATTTTCAAGATGTTCATTAAGTTAAAATTTTAATTATCAATTTTAATAATATTCTGGTCTCAGGAGTAGACCAATACCATGAGTTCTTTTTAACCCAAATGTGTGTGTATTTCTTTTATGTATTTTATGTCTACGTGTCCAGCCCATACGACATTGTGCCTACGGTTCAAAATTTTAGTTTTTAATATTTTGAAATTTAAGTTGGCAGTACAGCTTCAGAGTATCGACACTTTACCTAGTGCATTCCTGAAGCTAAGTAGGTTAGGGCTGCAGTATAATGCTTTCTATTTCTCTTACAGCTCCAGAAGTATTGAACTATGAACCCATCAGCCTAGCAACAGATATGTGGTAAGTGCTGTACTTTCACGGTTTGGTTGTTGCGTTCTTAACAGGAATTAGTGAAACTGATTTTTATGGAACTTCGGTCTCGTATTAACGTGTTGTACCTTCTGGAGAAAGCTGTCTCGAAATATAAGAAGCACAGTCCTTATTTCTTAACACCGACCTCGGGTTGTATTCAGCTAATGTGAAGCATAATGAAATACATGATTAGATGCGAGTTTATCAAAACAGGGACAAAGAGAAAATGTATGTCGATATGAAAATAAATATATTTTTCTAAATGTAATGAGCATCCCAGTATATAATGTTAATTCTTAAAAGACGAAACCGACGTTTCAGGAACCATCCCTGCCTCCATAATTGGGGTTCTGATCACAACATTGATGATGGTCCCCGAAACGTCGGTTTTTTTGTCTTTTAACCATTTGACGCAACTAATCGCCCGAGAAGATTTTATTGAATTACGTCGCCGCGAAAGCTTCAAATCATAAAACTTTTTATTTGAATTACTTAAGAGAAGTCTTCATTGAAAGATTGTTTTATTGTGAATGAATTTCCTTGGTACACATTCTTCTGAAAGTATTTGGACAATTTATGTTTGCGTAAATATAGTACAGAGTAGGTGATGATGTGTTGTGTGGGCAGGTCTGTTGGAGTTCTGCTGTATGTGCTTCTGACTGGTTGCTCCCCCTTTGGTGGTGATACAAAACAAGAGACATTTTGTAACATCTCACAGTGCAAACTCGACTTCCCCGACGACTTATTCGAGGATGTTTCTGAGGATGCCAAGGACCTTATGCGAAAGTTAATGGTCAAGGAGCCAAGGTAAGATTATTTGTAATATTGATTCTATTGCTAAGAATCTGTAAGAAATTTTTCCATTCATTTGTTGCTGTGTTCAGGTTACATTTGGTCTGTTTTGTAATTTAAAATGTTTTCGTTTATTTGCAGTAAGCGATTAAGTGCCATAGAATGCCTTCAACATCAGTGGTTCACAAACAGCGAGCCAATCACTCTGCAGCCTGTGCCAACACCTGTCAAGTGCTGTGAAGCCGTAATTGCCAAAGTAGAGGAGGTTCAGATCAAATTGTCGTCTCCTACCGTATTGAGAAAGCAAGAAAATATCGTAAGCCAAACTGTGTCAAGCCACGAAACAACAGTCACTTCGAAAACGTCGCCGACAAGTCTTAGCGTTCATAGACCCAAGGAGAATAGCATTCTATACGCAAAGACCACGGAGACATCTTCTACGCTGACATCTGTCGTGTCTCAAGACGAATCAACTCCGGAAAGAGTAGGCCTCAGCTTCTCTAGGAGAAGTCGTTTCATGAAGAACATGGAAAATTTAGCACAGAGTTACATTGAACTGGCAAATACCAAAAATAACAACGTTGTCGAAATTAAACCTACAGTAGAGAAACCAGACAATTTATCGACCTCGACGTACGAAATAAATAAGAGCCCAAGAATAAATGAACCCCTAAATGTTAAAAGTAAGGTTGAAAATAATAATTGTACGTACGTTAGTGTACGGTCAGCAACCAAAGCCACTGCCACGCATACGATGCCTTTAAGTGGTGGCGGTAGGTTTAATAAACTCAGCCATTTATCACGTGGTACAGAAACAACTGAAATACAGAGGAAACAGAATCTGAATGTGTCGACGAAGACGGAAAAAGAGACCCCAAGAAGGGTAATGGATAATAAAGATTGTGTGTACACGTTTAGAAGATGTTTCATTATCGACGATTCGGAAGACGAAACATCCCTTGGTAACGGTGCAGCTCCGATGTTGATAAACGGCCCAGTAACTACTGTGACGTCAGAGAATGGTCATTCGTACTCTGACCATTCGAGTAGCGATTCAGGAAGTGACACTGTTAGTGAAATGTCGATAGATTCATCAAGTGATCGATCTAGTATCATCTCACTGGACGACTCCTTACTGGAATATAACTATTCCAAAATAAATGGACGACCTTATCCCGGAGGAAATTATGTTTCGTGCTCATCAACAAACCACAATCTCTGGGATACAACGGGAATGCTAAATGGTACGAGGAATGACAGAGCATTGAGGTATTCGTACAGTGAAACGTTTTCCAGGGATTTTGCTCAATTCAATTCAAATTCTGCAGGTAAACACAGGAATGAAGAATACACGAGAAAAGAACGTTTTCTCTACTGTACCGCATAAACAGTTTGCCAAAGCCGCGCACACGTCCATTTTGAATAAGGTGGTGCTGACATCTGTGAGCGGCGACAACACTTCGTCAACACGAAAGGTCGATTTCTTGCGAGAACGCAATGGAAACATCGTCGTCATTAGGGAGCTGAAGGCTGGGAAGTATAGCAGAGTCAGTGAGGTTAAATGCGAGTCCGTGCAGTCAAGAATCAGAAAGCTCCAAATGCAAGGATCAAAATCGTAATTTATGGTTAATAAAGTAATATTTGTTGTAAATATTATGCTAAGGCAGTCTATTTGCGGAGGGACTTTTCTGAGATATCGGCAGGTAAAACAGGCAGACAAATTGTGTGCTACTCACCTCTGTTTGCGCCTGTGATAATTCTTTCCTTTTATATATTTAAAACAATTTTTGTATCAGAATTTTGTACATAAAGAAAATGTTTTTTTTTTAAAAAAAAATTTCATCATATTTAATAAATTCGACATCGTGCAGCATACGTGTACATAATAAAAATATATTCTGCAGATAAAATTTTTGTAATTATACGTCCGTGTAATTTACCTGAAGCCTTGTCGTCTGATAAGGAAATTGCAAAATATCTTGTCAGTTAAACTGAATTCATGCCACTTAAGATACTTACAACGACGTATCTGTGCCCCTTTACTGAACCTATATCACTTAATTAAATTATTAGTTTTAATTTCTTTTTTTATAATTCTCGTTCTATAATATAAACCGACTGCACAGTAATTTGGGGTTGTCCGTGATACTGCGGACTGCAAACAGACCCAATTTGTAATTAATTACCTGCTGATTTAACTTAAGCCAAATGGATTTTGGATCACAGACGGTAACTGGTATGTCCTGTATATTCCACGCTGTAAATGCTAGTCATATTGAGAAAGTGTGTAATTTGTCGATGTGTATTCCAGAGTGGACCAATATTTAAAAAATATGATTCCAGTGCTCTTATTACGAAAAGACTTTGTATTTCCATTTTGTGTGTCTTGTCTTTGTAGTAATACGAAAATGCATTTCTAGTTCACCGAAATTGCACGACACGAGTTCCTACGTGCGATAATTGTAAGTAATTTGCTCATTGTATGATGGTGCTTTAAATTATAGGAAACAAAAAATGAGTCCAAAATTTTTTTTCTGAATATTTTGTATTTCTCCAGGTATTTTGAAATGTGATTTCGTAAAACATATTTTGTAATCACCATAATGTACGATGTTTAAAAAAATCTGTATCACGTTTCGTATATAGAACTATATGAAGAATTCATACCACGTACTTTTATATATATGTCAGACATTTTCCTGGCAAATTATTTATACTGTAAGTTTTATTATGAACATTCTGTGTGCCAATGTGGAATCTATAAAAATGTTGGAATGGAAGACCACTGTACTCTCGCTGTAGTTTTAACTTAGTATCGTGTTCCTTTGTGTATTTAACCTGTGTCATCCGTTCATTTCCGTCTGAACGTAATCCAGCTGGCCGTGCTTGTTAACTGTTGAGTTAAAAAGTCTGGTCAGCGAGCCCAAAAATTTGGGATTTTGAATCCCTAAATACCACGAAATAAAGATTAATCCTTTGTGTGGCCATTCATCTTGAAAGTTGTGTTCCAGTGACTTGTACATTCTTATAATTAACAATGCAATACTTAATTAAATTTTTTTCTTAAAGGTCTTTTCATTTTAAATCTTTTAACCTTATGTTTCCTATGTATCCATTTTTCTCATGCACGGTGATTTAAGTCTGTCTGTCTAAGATTTTCCTGTGTTTTTCATTTATATTTTATGATCCAAGCCATGGCTCCATAAAATACAACACTTTGTCGTGGTTTATTGTTTTTTAAAATCCAATCCTACCACAAGAAATTCATAGAATTACAGCAGAAACAGGTCCTGTGTTTTGTGGCGTTTACGTCTTAGGTAAGCAAATTCCAGCGGACAGGTTGGAACACGGGGGCCTCTTGCAGATTTCGGGCACAACGCAAACCTCTCCTGCAGGGCAGTACGTTTGGGAGCACGGACTGGCGCAGAGGTCAGGGTCTTCGTCGTCTGAAAAGAACGTGAGGTCAGATTCAAAACCAGCTTTGTGTACTCTGAAGCTATTCTGATACGGTTGCACTTTTATTACGCGAATGTTTTACATTTTAAGATGACGACTTTTTATGGTGAAACGATTACATTGTTTTTCCGAACTACACACACAGAGACCTTTATAATGATACATGATGATTGATTACTGTACGATATTCAATCTTATCTAAGTGTGTTACCACGCTAAAAATGTCGAGACACTCATCCGCTCCACTTGGATGTGAGGTACAATTAGCTCCTATTTGTACGAGATGTATACATATCAAATCTAAAACTTCTTGACGATGGTGAAGAGTCAATTGAATAAAAATTTTCTTGGATATTATCCATCGTCTAGTAAATATAAAACGTAAAACGACGTTTCGGAGATGGGACTCTATCTCCGTATTCAGGTTCCTACACAGTTGGGCCCACTAGATAGAGCTAATCCCTATCTCCGGAGAACCTGAAGACGGAGATACAGTCCCATCTCCGAAACGTCGTTTTACGTTTTATATTTACTAGACGATGGATAATATCCAAGAAAATTGTTATTCAATTGAGATGTATACATTTTGATTTTTTGTAAATGCCAATGATATTAAAGCCACTTACACAAGATGCAGACGCCATTCTTGCAGCATCCACCACAACAAAAAGATGGGGACACTGGGCACTGCAACATGTAACACGGGTTTTATGTAACAGTGATAATCTTAGGGCTACATTAATTACATGGATTAAGTGTAGACCTATTTAATTCACCGAGAAAGAAAATTCTCGCTCACTAGATTGGATTGAAGTTTAACACATTGGAAGAGTAGTGGGATCCAGTCCACGCCCTCATACACCCTGTCTCTTTAACAGTTCATTTTAATATTATCCACATCTCAGCGCCCGGTTCTCCAAACTGGCGTGTTTTCTTCAGGTATTCCTATTTAAAAATTAGACACGTTTCTCATCGTCTAAATGCGTGCTACATGGCCCCGCCCATTCTGTCCTTTACTTAGTATTTATAACAATGTTATGTACATATTCTGAATCTTGTACAGACTTCCAGCAGAGGACACTCACCCGTTCTCCTGGACCGTAGCACGCTGGTGACGAAGCAGCCACATGTCGTGGGGTAATTAGTACCATCAGGGTGGTAACACTGGCCAGGAACAACAGGAACTTGGTCATTTTTCTTTTTAGATTCTGTGAACACAACGTAAATCCCTGCAAATGTAAGAATTTCACATCGGGGGGGGGGGTTCCCAATCCATCACACCAACAACGTTGAAAACTGAGGACCCCCTACCGAGTTACATTAGAACTGTTGAGTGAATGGGTTCTGTTTTTTTTTTGGGGGGGGGTCTTTCTGAGAACCACATGATTCTGGATATTAAAAATACACATGAAGTGATAATTGATGAAGGAAATTAAGATGCCAATTTTTTTGTCATGATTTGTTTTTTGTTTTAAAAGTCGTGTCGTTCTACAGAAAACGGTAATTTTTAAATGTCCGCCATTGGAACTTAAAAGAAACATCAGTCCAATGCACATTATCAGAACCTTAAGATTAATTTCAATATTACGATCTTCCAATCTGCGTGTCGGCCTTTCAAGTGAATGAATATCATTTAGTAGGATTTGAGGTTCACACGGCGGTGATTGTGAAGATGGCTGTAGTGCTGTGTAGTCTGGTAGACTACACTACAATGCACAGAAAACAACCGTCTTAAAATACCGTAACGTTTCCGCGACAACGGAGAACAAGTCTCGAACTCGGTACCTTCCGAACGGAGGTCTAGAAAGTTCTGTGCCAACGTTGGCATGTAAGAAAATAGTCACGCGACCGATGTTCAAACACGCTCGAAGTGGTTCAAAGATACCAACCTCCGCGGTTACCTGTCTGTCGATGATTCCAGATCTTGAAAGCCAGCTGTAACAAGGTCTTCGCTGTTTTTATATGGCGCTGTGGTAAAGTCCGTGCAGGAAAGTTGGATCTCTGAACGGGGATATACCGCTCAGCGACGTCACATCAACATGGCCTCTGGACCGATAGTTCGGCCGTCGCAATCTTGCTTCGTATTTCCCGTATTTAATAATTTATTCAGTCGAGTTTTCTGTGTCGACCTAATACCGCGTTTGTCGTCCGTAGCTCTGATGTAACTATATTCTCTTACTGTACAATAGTTGTTCTCATAATAATGCTTCTATTCCCCCTTCCCTATTACATGTTAATTATTTTATTCTCCCATTTACATTTAATTATATAAAGGCATTTTCTTACATTCCTTGGTTACACAAGATTAGTAAATTTATTATTCTCTTATAAACCAAGTCTTTATTACAAAGAAGCAATTTTGTCCTTAAAAATAATCCCCGCGCTTAATTTTTGCCGAGTATTTTAACAATACTGTCTTCCTCTGTACACAGAGGACGTCTTCGTTCATAATAACCTTTCCTCAGCGTCCACACACCAGATTTAGAACGTGGTAACCCAATTTTTCTCAAACTGTGTATGTTGATTTTCGTCTTATATTGGCAAACAGCGTCGGACATTCGAAATCATGTATAAATGACACGTGTAATGTATTTAATCAGAATTACGTAATATGAAGGCTTCGATGCTGATAAATTCTTTCTTATGTTGTATTTCCCAATTCAATGACAAGGACGAACGACTGATGTAGGCTCCAGAAACTATGTTGTTTGTTATTCCCCGATCCACTTGTTTCCTAGTCACCAGCAGAAGTTTTCAATACCGTCTTACGCGCGTCGTAACTTCTCGCGTCATGAAAAATTCGTGGAACGAACACTTGTGAGAATGCATCCACGTCATTAAATGATCGGATAATGAACCAGCAGGTTAAGTGAGCGCAAAAACCCGGAGATTCAATGCAGGTTACCATAAAACTCTCCGCTAGATACTGTCATAAAGCAAGTCTAATACATTTCGCAGTTTATTCCCTATCAGCAACATCCGTTTTTAATATTATATTACCCTTAAATCTACGTTTAGGTCTCCACACAATTGGTCTCTTATTTTCGGGTTTTCTCACTAATAATTTGTACGCATTTGTCTTATCGACCATGCGTGTGCTGCGTCGCTTCTTCTTAAATTTGTCAATGTTATTTTGTCTTTGAAATCAAATCCTTCATTTTCTCGCAATGACTTGTTATATGCGTTACAAAAATTTTTAGGAATTACTTACTTACTCTAGTAACTGTAACCACAAAACTTGTCTACATGATTTTACTGCTACAGGAAACCAAATGTCGGATATCCTTCGTGATTATTTGAAGACCGCGTAGCTTACCTACAGCCTAAAACCGCACGTAAGCCTTACTTCCTTATTTACGCAGAGAGATCGTTTTAAAACGCATTTGTTAAAAAGAATCGGCATTTCTATTGCAAAATTTTAAATACGCGTTGTCAACATTATTCGCATTTAGAGGATGTTATTAATTGTATTATTGAATTGAATTTTTTTTATCTGGACTGCACTCTAAAGTTTTCCCCGCCTGTTAATTCAGTGACTGAGTCGTATAAAAATTAACAAAAAAAGCCTAAATTGAAATTTTTATTCATAGAGACGCTCAGCGCGTTTCCGCACAAATTGCATTAAAATTATGCCGTGTTGAGGAGGCAGATTTAATTTGTGAACGTCGTAAAGTATTTCTAAGTTTCTTCTCAAGTTGAAGACGACCTTAACCTCACTTTAATATTATCCTGTCATCTATAATGGTTTTCGAAGCGCTTTCAACTGAGACATATCAGTGAGTTGCGTCCTTCAGAAGCCTTAGAATAACGCAGCGGGGTAGCACCGGGTACTGACGTCACATAGCCTTGTTTCATCGCATTTTTATTTTCCATTGTCTTATTTGATTGTCTTCTCTTCCTCGTAGTGTTGGCCCACAAGATATCACTTGCTAGAACACACTCGTAATTAATCAGCGCGTGGCTATTAATTGAACACAACGCCACGAAGGCGTATGGAGGGAGTGGATGTATAGATCCATGCATTCTGAACCTCGGATCAACATAGAGGTGGATGTTTTGTTTAGCGTCCCGGAATTTTACCCCCTATAAAAGAACCCTGGTACCCATGGGTTAGGAGGCTGGGTGGACTTGGAACAGGTCTGTTTATAGTGAACAGGAAAATCCGTGTCCTTGCCGGGAACCGAACCCCGGCCACACAGCCCACAGCTTAGCCACTACACTCGGCTCAACCTAAAGACATCGAAACAAGTCAGAGAGAGGATGCGATTTGGTTATATTTTCACAGAAGCATTGGTACAGGTGACACAAATATTTATTTTTTACAAAATCATCGTTACTATGAAGATATACGACGTGAATCTTTCATACAGCTGAGAATTAATTTAATGATGGGTTTGAAGGTGTCCTCCGGTATCGACGCGTGCCGACGCAATGCGTCGACTGTTGCTCTGGGCGCCAAAGACGTTCCTCCTGCTAGTGTTTGGGTTTACAGAACGTGGATTTCCTGCAGGGGGGACCAGAACACGCCAGAGGCTCTCCGACGTGACACTCCTGCCCCTGGGGACAGTACTCGATGGCACAGGGGTTGTTGGCGCAGTAATCAGGATTGTCATCATCTGAAAGCCGAAAGTCAAAGAGTTTTTGGTAAAGACGCTGAGTGCTGCTACCATAAGGCAGCGTTTAGAAGCACTTACGAACGAGATTTAGGTGTTAAGAGGACAGAAAGATGAAGATACGAAATAAATCATTCTGTGTTGGAAGAGAAACTTTATGAAGATGTTGACTGAGCTTTGCGTTCGAGTTACTTAAACAATTGGATATATCTTAACTACTGAGTACCGCTTATGATTTTACAATATATATATTTTTTTGAATCGAGGTAATTAATATCAATAAATGACGAACTCAGCTCGCGGCTAATGAAACGATCTGTCCTGGTGGGGAAAAAAAATATTGGATGATAATGATAGTCATTAGTACAGTCATTTAATTGCATCATTCTGTACAACAGACACTTACACTTGATGCAAAAGCCGTTCTTGCAGCAACCACCACAGCAGAAGCTTGGGCTTGTAGGGCACTGCAACATGTAACATTGGTTTCTTTATGAAAAAAACACATAACACGGAATAATGTCATATTAACTCTCTCCATAATTAGGGCGATGATAATAATGATGAAGGCAGTAAGCATCTCTGAAACGTCGGTCAAGAATGGGCATTTATCGTATTCCTTTGTTTGGTTGGCACTCACCTTCTTTCCCACTTCGTAACACATCGGGCTGCTGGTGGACACTTCGTTTAGTGTAATTAAAACCATAATAGTGGCAACACTGACAAACAAAAAGAGGACCCTGGACATCGTTGAAGTTGGTAGCCTGAGAAGAAAAAATAAAATTTCGAGAAAACCTCAACTGGCTAGAAATTAATACAGACAGTATTTAAGAATTCGATTTCTGTTTCATGTTAAGTTGTGTCGATATATAAGTCACTCTGACATCGCTGACCACACACAGGACTTAATTTTTTGTTAATCTTTTGCAAGAGGTGGGTGTCTAATCACTCTAAAACCACCCTGGCTCTCTTTTCCTCTTTCCTTCTATCCACCAGCTATCATGATTGAAGTTTTTCGTGGTTTTCTTCAGTCACACCAGGAAATATCGACGACTGCTTCCTCCCATATCGATCGTTCATTAATCATCTCATCATTCGACCTACTAACAGCGTCCCCAAGGAAACCGCAATTAAACATATTAATTGATATTCTTGTAGTTGTATAACAGAGTCCGTACTTACCGATAACTGCTGTTGAGAGTCTGGCGGGGCTGTGGTAGCTGCAGCTGGTAGCTTTTCCTTTTATATCACTGCGACAGCTGACTGGACCGAGCGGAACACCCGTGGACAGTGGGGAAGTACGGGCTATGACGTCTCGAAGCTGTGTTAATATATTCGTTCAATGGTCGTATGAGTGTTTCGAGGCTTTATGTCGTTTTTACTTAGAAAGCGACCTTTGGCTATTTTCCAAAGGAAATATTAAACGAGTTCTTTGGACTGCGATGTTTCGTCGTCTAATTGTTCTTTGACCATTGTTATTTAATTACTCCAGTGGGTGGATAAAAGTTTCTGAGGCCTACGTGGACGTCTTGTCCTGATAATCAGACCGGTGATGGGTGGAAAATCCTTCCATCTTTTTCTCGGACTGGGCCCTGTTCATATACGTTCTTGGCAGATGATCCAGAAGTGGTTTGCCCTTGCCTTCTTCTGTGTGTGAATGGAGTAATTGTTGGGATGCCACGGAGGAAAACTCCGTGTTGCCTAGACCACGGCCTTGCCCAACACAAGTTATAAATTTGAGCACCGCCGGGAATCGAACCCGAGACCCCAGGATTACAAAGCCAGCGTTCTTACCGCTAGACCACCTAGGACTTTTTGTCTCAGATGCAGAGATTGTTCGTTTTAAAAGCAGCATCTAACTGCAACAGTCTTTGGTGACACAAATATTAGGAGCGACCGACCAACAATGGTTGCCTTGACTCGAATATCGCAGGAAATGTTGGGAGAGTCTGTTAAAGGCAGGCGGACATTTTTCTCACATTGTTATATTTGTTCTCTATTACGTGATCATTGTTGGTTTGAATTTAAAATTACACGTTCTGTATTACAATAATGTCATACGGTGTTGGAAGTTCAACAATGAAGGGAAATTAATTTGGTTAATAATGAGTATTCAACTGCTAATATATTTCAATAATTGAATTGTTAAGACTATCATACATCAGGATATTATTCAGTTTTTAAATAATAATAATATAGTGTTCTGAGAACTGAGCTCTTTACAGCGATGAAAGTCACAAACCAAATTCAATGTTTTTCTTTAATTGAAAATGTGCACAAAAACAATTCTGATAGAAGTGGGATATGTGATGATAATTGAAGTGGCTTGTGTGTTACAGAAGTTACTTGACTACGTTCCAAATGCTTCCACCAGCGAGACTACGCGCGGTCATTTTCGTCTCTCACGTTGACCAAGAACATGGTGTAGGACATTACTTGGTTGGCGACCTGAAACATAATATTATCAGCATTACTGTTTCGGGACTCTGTACAATTGTCATAATGAGATTAAGGTAATTCGTCATGTGAAACAGAGCTCGTGGTTTATTAAGTCTTAAGACGAACGCCCTGTATCCTGCGTTGAAAAAAATCACTCCCAGCCTAAAACTGTCGATTCGAGATATATCGAGATGCAGCATGCTTCCGAGCCGTGCAGTGCGTACGATTTAATTTTAGTGGAACTTTTTTATGGCGGCTATCGAAACTCCTTCGCTGTTCGCCTCTAGCTTCCCCTCGCCTCCACCCCACGCACAATAATTCCCAGAGACATGTCTTAATATTATCCTCCCAATTAATATTTTTCCTTCAGGATTTTTCGCCAAAACTTTGTATACATTTCTCACATCTTCCATGCGTGATACATGTTCCTCTAATCTCGTGATCGTTCACTTGATAACACTAATACTCGACTTTCTCGGTCGTCCCATTGCTTCAGATTTATTGTTTCCAGATATTTTCCTCAGGCACCCAAAGGATGAGCAGACGTTTCGGACTAATACGCAACGGGTAGAATTATGAAACACTTTTTCTTTTGTTTCTAGAGTTGTCCCAGACCCTTCCGGGTGGTATTGAGCCCCTAATATGACCAAGGTATTGATTAATGTTTTACTTGAAGTTTATTTAATTAATGAACTGGAAAGGGTGTGGAAGGAAGCGGTCGTGGACTAAGTTAAGGTACTATACCGGAATTTGCCTGGAGGGTCTGAGTAAAAGTACGAAAATCCCCCCGCAGCCAGGATCACGAAGCAGGGTTGTTTTGTACTCGACCACGACGTTCGATTTGTTGTTGTTCTTCTGGGTTTTGGGTGTAAACTCGTTGGTACATGCCAACGTTTCGGAGAAACATATCTCTTCCATCTTCAAGCCTAAAGCTTGGTCAATGGACGGCTGTTCCTGGTAACACCGAACTCACCATGATCAGTGTGTGGTGTGACAGAGATGTGAAGCCCCCTGCCGTCAGGACGAACTGTTTGTTCGCCTCGGCCATCACGAACGCCAGATCGCGCTGTTGTTGGAGGGGTGCTCCTACCCATTCGCTCTCCCAGACGGCTTGCTTAACGCCCTCAGCCTGAGAACGGGAAGAAGACATTTAAGACACGAATTGTCGTAGTTGGCACAACAGATTTCGTGGTTCATGCAGTGAATGCTGTTGGATCACTGTTACACTAGAATCGCGTGTTTGAATCTCGCTCCACGGTACAAGTATTTGCCAGCTTTTGTGTTCTGCGTTGTCCTACAAAGGTACAGCCTTCCGATAGACTGATCTTCCATACAGGGAGTACTATCAGATGCCGTATGAGGACTAACAAATAGCTTCAGAAGTAATTCTCAACCTGGACAGGCCAGATTCTTGGTCGGTGAAAGGTGATTATGCTATCTTTCCGAATACAGTTGCATTGATTATGTGAACGTAAGAAAAGATACGTCTGACGATGGGCAGAACACTTAGAACTCGTACGTGAAGGGAGAAACAGACTGCTTACAAAATTTCACACAAAAACTTGACTGAAAAAGATCACTTACGAAAAATAGTCGTTGTTGTGAGCGTAGTATAAAGACGTACCTTAGAGAAATAGCGTGTGGGTTTTGCTGATTGGTTTCAGCTGGCTGCGGACCAGTGAAGAGCTGTAGTGAATGCGGTAATGAACATTCGGGGGAATTTTTTTTTTGTCCAGCTGAGCGAATATCAGCTTCTCCAGAACGATTATTGTCCGTGAAGTGTTCACCAAGTCATCAAAATACTCACGACTGCGATTCTGCGCGCGTCCTAAAACGTCAGTGTCTCAGAATCCGTTTGTAAAACGACTACTTGGAAAACCAAGAAGACGAAGATGATGAGATAATTAGGCTAATGAAACCTAATGGGTTGTCAAAGTGGACAGGAGTCTGAGGGGGAGGGGGCGAAATGTTACTATATCAGCAACATTAAATCTTCGGGTTAGGCAACTTAGCTACACATGAGGTATTTTTGTTTCTTGAAGGTTTACAGTACCTGATTCGTAAGCCGTTCTCCGAACCAGCAGTACATTCCGAGTTGCGCGGTTATGCTACACATTACCAATATAATTTGCAGCAAATCTCCCGCGTTTCCCCAGATCTGAAACACAGAAACTCTGGTTTCAAGAATCATCATTCATTTTCTTCCGAAACTCTGTTCCGTATTTTTTTTTTTCCGCATTTTAATCATACCGCTACAGCAGATATAACGCCGAAGCAGAGCGCTCCGACGATGACTAGGAAGTGGCCCAGGACTAAGATGTTCAGGGTGTCTTCAAGGGCCCCCATGAAACTAGAACACAGTACAGACGCCCATGATACAAACTCTCACACAATCGTTCTTCATCTGTTTTAATTGTATAAGTTTTTTTTAAGAAACACATTAAAATTATCACGTGACTAAAAACCACGCATTCTGGACGCAACTCTTGCTACTAGATAAATTTGAATGGTTAGATTCACGCTCCTAGGCATAAAATCAATACACGTGAGTGCATATGCAGATGATATAGCTATTATTAGCAGGAATAAAGCTGCACTGGAAGAAACATTATTAAAATTGATAGAAGAAACACAATTAAGGGGGCTAAAAATAAATGAATCGAAAACAAAATATATGAAAGTTACAAGAGCAGCAAGAAATGTCACAAATAAATTGAGAATAGGACATTATAATTTTGAACATGTGCAGAATTTTAATTACCTGGGTTCACAGATTAATACTATAAATTCAGTAACTAATGAAATTAAAGCACGTATTGTGAATGGTAATAG
>NW_019060790.1:160878-171323 GCF_000696155.1 Zootermopsis nevadensis | reverse complement strand
GAGTATGAAGATTTCTGTCTTCTGGGTTGTTGCGCTGTGTAGTCTGGTCGATGTTAACCAGACTGCACCCCAGAAAACAGAAATCTTCACAAACAGAAGTCTCTTAGAGTCCGGTAAACGTTATGCACAACACAGTGTGTGTGCCTTGTATCAATGTAATGTTCTCCCAATCTTACGAATTTATTGTCTTTGGAGAAAATTTACAAAAGTTTCAAACGTAAGCGTGAATTCATGTAATTGTGCCATGGCAGTTATTTTAAAAATTATGTGTGAAATTCGCCAGTAACTAAACATCTGCTGTGGTTGAGAAACAAGAAATGTCGTGACAAATTTGGTTTAGGTTCTTATTTTATTTATGTACATTTCTTTTGCTGCATTTGTTACATAAAGCCAAGACGACTTTCAGATAATATTAATACGTTACATTATTATAATTAATTACCAATTAGATCTGTGAACAATAATTTTGCATTACTCTATCGACAGTACGAAAACATAACACGTTTATTTTGTATATATATATTTTTTGTAACTTTAAATGAGAAATCACAGTTGTACCTGTTCATTGTATCAGGTTTCAGGTACATTATGTTGGGACAGGCGTGAACACTGTATAGTAATATACATTTAACAAATGTGCATTTCCACGCTAATTTACAAGACTTTTTTGATTTGTGTTATTAACAGTTGCATGCAAATTGTGGAGTTATTTATTAACTTTCACATTTTTGTTCCATGTCTGTCATTTTATGTGAGTATTAAAATCAACGAAAGAATATTTTTCTTCCAAATTTGGTGAAAATCATTTCGTGCATAAATGTGGTGTGAAGATGATCTGTAAAAGGTTTTGAGAAAACGATTCAAACAGAAATTCTGAAAAGAGTTGGACACTGCATAATTTTGAATTAATTAATATAATTTTGTAGCAGATGTGTACGTATTTTATGATTCGTGAGGTTTTTAAATTGATATTTATTGTTTCACACGTTGTCACCGAACAAAATGAATCTAATTTTCTAAATTGCTGTCACCGAACAAAATGAATCTAATTTTGGAAATTGTGCCAAATTTTCCTTTAATGTTTTAACACTCATATAAAAACCCTCGTTATTTGTAATTACACGCGTGATTCTGTCTTAACGACAGAAATATAACCTCTTTTGTGATAAACACAGTCCAACGTGTTATTCCGTAATGACAGCTATTTTTATTATGCGCATTTCATAATAGAGTATATTTATAACAGAAATCAGACACACCTTACAAACAATACTTGTGAATTACATAAACTTACGATCTTAATCCACTAACATATTAGGATACCAGAAATATTAAATTGTGTGAATTTCTTGACTGAAAATTGTGCATCCTTTGGAGTTATACATTTAATATGCATAATGCACTTATTATTTTTATGGTTTTATTAATACTGAAACAGAATAGAAATCACAATTTCAAAATTATTAACGTATAGACTGTATTACCTGTTATAAATCATTTAAGCGATGAATTTTCCAACTTTAAGGACTGTCACCGCTTTTATATGCACTATACACAGACGTTGGTTATAGTTGTATTCTCTTTATAAAGATACACGGTCTTCCTGAATATTTTTTTCTTATTTTCAGTAAATTCAAATTTATCGAAGTCCGGAAGAAGAAATAGCTAATTGCGCCACCGATCGCATTTTATGAGTTAAATAATAATTAACTTCAATTTGTTACGTTATTGTGGACATGTGATTGGTTTCTAGAAAACCACGGATTATAGCCGTCCACAGACACTTTTAAATAATCAATCTACGCTTAATTATGACATCTGGATGTTGTGATTGTGTTTGAAGGATTTGGTTTGACATCCCTCAGACTGAACAAAATGTTCCAATGCAAATAGAAACATCATTTTGGATTATGAACGCTGTTACGTTAGGCTTGGGCAGATCTTATATTGCTTATGAAAAGTGTTTGATAACAGGTATTGACTTCCGACGGATTTTCTCAGAAGGACTTATCACATGAGGTGGACTTAACAGTGTCAGTGACTTCCTGTTTGGTCTCCTGCTGGGACCTGAGGCTCCTGTGTTTTCCTGTTTGTTGACCAACTTCTCCATGGCTCTGTTATAAGTTCCGGTGCAGATCCTACCCCACGAATCTCGATTCACACTAGGAGATCTGCTTCTTGACGTGTGACGACGACCTGGGCTCGTAGCAGCCGCTTTCTGTGGCCATTGCTGGGGCTCGTGCTTGGTACTTGAAGGCGTCGCCGTACCGGGAGGTGTCAGCTCTTCCCAGGACATAGAACCGGAACCTTCGCTTGACGTTGCGCTGGCATCGCTGGAGAGAGACCCGGACCTCAGATAATTTGGCGTCACGTCTACAGACAGCTGGAATTTATTGACGTTTACGGTGTGAAGGGATTGTTCCTGTTCAGCATTCGGAACTCTGTCAGCTGTTGGAGGTTCAACAACTAACGTACAAATAGTGCTTGAATCGTCATTATGATTGTTGTTTGTACTGTCGATGTTTTCATTAACTGAATCTTCCGTCGTCGCCTGTTTAGATGCAGATGTAATTTCTTGTTCGAGCTGTCCATCCTGTTTCTCATCGACAGTTTCTTCCGGTATTAACACACTTGTAATAGAGTCGTAGTCATTGGTTGTAAGAGAGCTAGAACTTTCAAGAGACTGAAAAGCTTCATCGTCTTCCGTTTGGTACAAGTCTTTGGATGGTTCGACCGTCGCCTTGGACACTTGGTATGTTTCAGCGTTTTGTTCCCGTTCTTTTGTGACCCCCGAACCCAAAGAGTATTTCCTCTTTTGTTTCCTCTTAGGCGGTTCATTGGTTATGTCAATGTCAGGTATGAAAAGTCTCAGAGCATTTGCACCAGTAGGAAATTTGCTGTTCCCCGAATTTAAGATTATGGAGGGGATCTTAGTCTCCTTGTCGCTGGTTGTCATAGTTACTTCAAGAGATGTCTTTGTTACAACTTCCTGGTGACGGTTGAATGCTGAGATAAGTTGCGCGACAGTGTATCGTGGTTCTGATTCTTCATCCGCTCCATTCTCGTATATGTTATTCTCATTATCTGAAACGTCCATTTTCTTCTCAAGTGTCACTTTTGCTGCTGAGTCCGAAGTGTTCGGCGTGTCTTGCATTGTTCGTCCAATCTCCTTCGGAAGGTTCTTTAATTTTTTTGTTCCTTCGTATTGTAACTTACATTCTTTTTGAAACACCTTGTCGTCTTCTGTTCTCTCACCTCGGCAACAGCTTTTTTCATCTTTCGAGTCGTCTTTTAATCTTCCGGTTTCTCTGCTGCTGTTCGGATCTGTCATCTGTTCGCTCAATAGTCCACCAGCATCGGCTAGTTCAAGTTCCGTTTCTTTGTCACGAGCTCTGATATCAGTCTCACATTCGTGCAGAGCGTTATTGGAAAACATTTCATATTTTGGTTGACTTTTAATGGTTTCTTTAAGTAATTTTGGGCTCAGAAGTGCCGGTATTTGGGTAATAGGCTGAATTTTGATATCTGCTAAAGGTTTTCCGGACGAAGTCTAGGCTGAATTTTGATATCTGCTAAAGGATTTCCCGACGAAGTTTCTAGCAGATCTTTTGGTGTGGGCGTCATCGGTGACTTAATGTCGCTGTCTGGCGACCCTGATGAATTCTGAGATAATTCCTGTGTTAGTGTGTGAGTGGTTGGCGGCGATGTGGAACTGGCCGGTACCGAAGACATCCTGTTGAACTTCGTGCACTCTGGAGACGCTGGAACTGTGGTTTCGTCCATGTCCTGTTCACTGGTCAGTGAAGACGAGATTGATGTTGTAGATGATCCATGGTCCATCAGCCTCTGCCGCAAAAGGGGTATCATGCTGAGATCCGCCGTGGTTGCTCTGGTCAGCGTCTTCAGAATCCCCAAACCAATGCCTTGCGGAGTCTGACCTCCAGCTGCTGCAGCTGACTTACAAAGATCCAGGACCTCGTGTGATTTTGATAGACTTCGGAGTCCATAAAGCTTTTCTCTTGAACGGCTAAAGTACGGAGACATCTGATGCTGGTCCATCATCAGGAGACGTTCTCTGGACTTGGAGACCAATGACATCTGACTTTCGCAGAGGCGTCGTGTTCTGTGGTACTGAGAAAGGATGGTGGTCTTTCTCAGGCTGTTCTTTTGCTGCTGCTGATGCTGTTGGACCACTCTCTCGAAGAGCGCTTCTCGAGATTTGGACAGATATTTCCTTAGGTTCTTCTGTTGCTGAGTTTCATTACGTGTTGGGTCATCACTAGGCAGTGCTGTTCGTTGGGTCGCCTTGGTTACGAGCAGTGAGGAGGAGTTGTGATGTAACAGAGATGGTGGTGTGGATGTGCGAGGAATTTTCTTCGACAACCACTTGTGGCGCAGACAGTCTTTTGCGGTTGGTCGTGCTCTGAAATGGGACGCACACAATTTTTTGGTATTATTTTTGGATTTCAGACAAATTAGTGACGTAGGCAATCGATGCACACTTGGTTATTACGTCACATATGCAAGTGACAGTGTTCAAGAATTTTATTTCACACACTAAACTAGTGTTCTTGTCGGAAGTTGTAAGGGTTCTTGATTGTGCGCCGATTCTCGTAACAGTGCAGTTTAAGGGACGCTCACGGTTTTCGACTGCTAAAGAATTCGGATCATGGGTTAGAATCTTACTCAAGTATGAGTATTTTTCCAATTTACTAATTTCACACGATGATATAGACTAAGACATTTTACAGTGACCATAATGATTTAGTGAAACTTCTGTAAATCGACCTCTGATGTCAGAAAAAAATTCCAAATAGGTGTTGAAGCGTGTTACAGATTGACACATTTTGAGGCCATGGATATTATTCAGTATTAGAATCGTTGTAAAGTTTTAAATTTTTTGGACTACTATTTTTGGGATATGACTAAGACCTTTAACGGAGGAGACCCGGACGTAGATGGGAGGATAATATTAATCGGGATATATGGGAGACAGGAGTTGAAGGCGATTGGATTTTGCTGGCCCACGACAGGGACCGGTGGAGGGCTTTTGTTAATTCGGTGATGAACCTTCGGGTTCCCTATAAGCCATCTAGTTGGTTAGTCCAAGACCTTTGGAATATAACAAGGGTCATGATGAAATTCCTCTTTATAATAACTCGTCAATTTGTATAGAAATAATTTAGTAAGTAAGCAACCATTTTAGCTACAGAAAGATGTACATTTGTATAAAAGCAGGAAGATTTATGATGCTGTTCACGTAGTTATTATAGCTATAGAAAATTTCTTGTAGTTCTTCAGTTAATTGACTTCATTCATAACGCCTTCATGTGCCATGAACAGCATTTGTAATCGAATTAACCTGTCCTTATATGAATCTTGTAAATGTCGTTCTGAATATGACGGCTATGAAATCGGAATTAATGCCACGTGGTCTCGCAAGAAACAAGTGAAATTGTAAATAACGTGATTTATTACATGCATTGAAGACACGTGGTTTGTTAAGTGATCGGTTTTGTCGCTGAGATGTTTTGAAGGAGTACTGGTGTGTGGAAATGAACTTCCACATAATGTCAACGTCACGATAGATTATATTTATTTTGATTCGCGATAATATTAGAGATAATTAGTCGTTTTAGAAGAGTAATTTTTGTCTGTGTAGAAATTGTTGAAAGTGATAAGTGTGACACAGCTTGAAATGATAAGAAGTGGCTGTAGAGAGCTTCAAAGTTCAACCGAGCATCAAGTAGACACCAGTGCGTGGTGCAACAGGTAGCAAGAACGCACTGGCGATGCGTTTGGTGTCAGCATCGGCGGTAACAGTCCCGCAACGTCGTAGCTCTGTTTCTGCTCGCCTGCCATTGGCGTATCGACGACACTGACCTTGGGTCACGCACGAGCAAACTACCGATGAAGTCCTGCGCGTCCTCAGACACATCTTCGAACAGCTCCTCCGGGAAGTCAACCTCAGCCCTCGATATGTTGCAGAAAGTTTCTTGGTCTGTCTCCCCACCGAACGGCGAGAATCCCGTAAGAAGGACGTATGTCGTGACACCCAAGGACCTGCGAAACAAACACTTAACATTCCACTGGCATCCTTGAACCCGTGTCAAAGATTAGTTTATTGAAGGACTTCTGAGCAAAGGGTCGAGATTAATATTCGGGCCTGTAAAAAGGGAAGGGTGAGAGACAATTACGTTTTGACGATCTTCGTAAAACATGTCTTTCGTCAGAAATAACTGCGGTGATCAAATCAAAGATTATTCCAACTTACCACATGTCTGCCTTGAGTGTTATTGGCTCATAGTGCAGTATTTCTGGTGCTGAAACAGAAGAACGTTGGTAGATGAGTCTGGAGCATTTTTAAGAATGCTTACGGAATATTACCGAGGCATTACTAAAGATGTTTATGTGGAATTGTTAAACTGAATCAAATCCATATATGTTCAGTGTTTTTATTACCTGAAATAATGTAATGGATTATATATGACAATATACTTTAAAATAGCATAGCCCCTTGCGAATTAAAAATTAAGTCGGAGTAACTATCTGTAACTTCAGCTCTCAGTTTTATAGTCATCATTATTACCGTCATCGTTACGAGCTTGTATTTTGTTTTATACTGGTGTGAATCTTGGCCTTTCGTCCCAAGCGGAGAGGGATCTCATTAGGATAATTAAAACGGAGTGGATGAAATGCAGTCATGTAGCACGGATTTGTATTAAATCTGTCAGGTTTTAGCGTCCTTGTAAAAAGACAACGCAAAAATTAATATTTGCGACGATATTAACTGAATCAGAATTGGGTCCAGTGCCGGAGTTCTGTGTGACTTGAAAATTTATTCGGTTTGCGTAACAACAAAGAATTTCTTGATCGGATGAGTAATTATCATTTTTTTAAATGTAAATGATTGAAACGGATTATTTTCTCAAGGTAACATTGAACTTTCTCACATGCCAATGACATTCTTTATTATTTATATTCACTTTCAATAGTAAATTGCAAGAACACAAGGCTATATATGTATGTATATCACTTATTTTAATTGACAACTCTTTCATGTGGGAAGCATTTGACATTTTTCTTACAAAGTCCTTGTCTGTTGGAAAGGACTTGGCGTGTCCGTATGAATTCCCCGCCCACCGGCAATAACTTTGTTTCTCTGCAATAAAAAATTGCCTTTCTTTGACTGAGTTTCTATTCACTGTCTCCGATATTATGTAACTGACAGTAGGTAACAGTACCATTTACAGAGAGAGAAATAGTTTGTGAGATGTCTTTAATGTGTGTAATTATGAACTACTCGGCAATAAATATTTTTTGCGTGATTCTACGTAATGTTGTTGCTAAGCAACTGGGAAATCTCAGGAGACGCTAAATTGTAATGCCACTCACCGACGTAGTCCGGTGTTCCCAAAATCTCACGTATCTCAGTTCCTTCGAGAATCACTCTCGAAATCTCGAAATCGCAGAGTTTAACGTCACAGTCCGGAAAGTCAGCCATCATTACTAGATTCTGGGGCTGTAAAAACAAATTTTATATTTAGAAGCGGCCCACTTTCCTGTTTTTCCACACTCATCCCTGCGCCCAACACTATTACATAAAGCACAAACAATATTCAACCTTACTACATCATAGAATTCAAACCCGGGACATCTATCACAAATCACGTGATTTGATTTTGAACACAAATTGTGAAGTTCCTCATTTCGTATTTCTTTACCCTCAGCTAAAACATTGGTGTCTACAGTTCGCTCATAATGGGTGATTAATGAAAAATCTCATTGACATTGCCTCCCCTCCCACTGCTTGGTCTCACAATTTGTTAACCCTTCTCCATGACTTTCCAGAAGTCATGTCAGCTCCATTCTTAAACAGTTTTTACATCTGGATCGTGAAGCAGCAGGGCTGCCAACTTAATTAAGAATCATTCTGTCATTTTAATTGCTCAGCAGATTTCCCTGACACATACTTAGATTGAGTAGATTTTTTTTAATGATATTATATCAGCTGTTTAGGTTAAGCGACCTCGATTGTGATGTGGTACCACAGACTGTAATCCGTTTTAATATTCCAGTGATAAGAGAGAAGCTACTTTTTAGAATATGATTCTTTGCTAAGTAAGAAAAATATTACGTTCTTTGTTCATTCAACTTGGCGTATTATTATAGCGTGATTAAACATCAGGGAAGCGAACTAATGTGATGCATACAGACGGAGGAGTTGTGCCGGTCTTGTCCCAAGCAGGGAAATTCCTTATGGCTAATGTGGATTCCATTCCAGTCGACCACTGAGTTAATTTAAACCGACAATGCGTCGATAAAGCAGACGATTTAGTGTCGTAAGTCAACACTCACCGAGGCGAATTTGACAGGATCAGGCGTGTAAGAGGCCTGGCAGCCCGTCTGATTGTGTTGTTGTCATGACAACCCGGCGAGAAGAGTAACAAAGGAAGGCACGGACGCTGACTTATAGATAGAAAGGAAGAAACAGCAGAGAAGAAAATATATATAAAAAGAAAGGATAAAATGAAATATCTTAATTACCACGGAGACTCTTATTATGGTTCTATTACACCGTCGTATTTTACACAGTTTCTGTCAGTGTTTGTTGGAATTTTACTTCGGTCACCTTGAAACATGTTTCGGCCATTGCCTGGTCATCTTCAGGTCTACATTATTGTGTTCTGTTTACTCAGACTGCTCTACCCTCGTGTTGAAAGAAAGCGTGAGGAGAAAGATTATGAAAGAAGAGAAGGAAGAAAGACAAACGGAACTATGGCATAGGAGGGAGAGGATAAGTTAGCAAGAAAAAGGAAAAGAAAAATACATATAGAAAGAAAGGCAAAGAAAGGAAGGAAATACATGAAGAAATCAAGAGTTCAGCTTGTATCCAAGCCTGGCAGCGAACAGGGCACGTCCTTCCCAACTTCCGTATGGAGCTACCATCTACATCTAGGTTTTCCAAGTGATATTTTCCCTGGTAGTTTCCTCACCACAATTTTGTATGCATTTTCCACGTCTGTGTGTTCTACATGCCCCGACTTTGATATCTTATTTTGATTTGATCATGCCAATGATATTTGGTGAAGAGTACAATTTATGAAGCTTCGTGTTTTGTAATTCTCTCTGCCACCTCCTCCCTTTTAGGTCCAGATATTCTCCCTTCACCCCGTTCTTAAAAATTCCTGTTTTTTTCCCCCCTGCTTTTAATTTATTCGTAAATGTTTTTTTGTACTTGTTACCGTTTCCAGTTACTACGAGCCTGACCGCAGTTTCGAAGAACTTGGACGGCATTGTCATTGGTTGTTATAATCCATGGTGAAATGATTTGAGTGTCATTAACATGAATGTTCCAAGTTCCTAGAACTTCACATGTCCATAATAGGCTTACTCGGGAAGTGAACATAATTTATAATGTACAGACACGCAAATAGCGATAAGTTTAGTTCGTGGTAATGAGATTTCGTGGAGGTGGCGACACTGTATGTCACTGAAGAAAGTAACGAGCTGGAACGGGATTGACTCAGCTACCCACCACCTTGAAGCTATCTGCATATTTGGAAAGTTGTATCCAAGATAAAACGTGCTTCGCTGTTCCATTTGCAGCTGATTGAACCTCCATTGTCTCTTCGAACATTTGCAAAGGGGTAAGACAAATAGGTTTATGACGGACTTAATGCGGTTATTTAACGTTACTGAAATGTCGGATGGGTATACAAAACATGCGTGTAGAATTTTGATGGGGATGCTGCTTAGAAAAAGGCCAATTTAAAGGCAGAAGGGATCTGAGAGGATAATATTTAAATGGTGCTTAGGGAAATGAATTATGAGCTTATTTGAAATGTCTCTCGATACGGTGTATGAAAATTTAGCAAATTATAGGGACTGATATTGTATTGTAATGTATGTTCTGATTTTGTTTTAAGTGTGAGATTGGTAGTGAGCACGAACACTGAGTCATGACCTACCTTGATGTCGAGATGGGCTATCTTCCTCTCATGGAGATATGCAAGGCCCTCTACAAGTTGACGCACGAACTTGACCACATCTGCTTCAAATGGCACCAGATTGTCGTCTATAATGGTCTGTAGGTCACCTCCCGGAGCGCTGCCATTATAAGAAATATAAATGAGAATTATTGAATAGTCGGATAAGTCTCATGGCCAATAAGTGGAAGGTATTGGAAGTCGCTGTACTGGAAGAAAGACCAGTTACTCATCACCGCCATTTTGAACTTTGAAAATAAAGTTAAGCCTGTGTCAAACGGAAATTTGTCTGAAATGGAAAATGTGTTGGGATTCAGATTTCCGTCTTCTGGGTTGTTGCGCTGTGTAGTCTGGTCGATGTTTACCAACGTTTCAGAGGTCATACTGCCTCCATCATCAGGGTATGAAGATTTCTGTCTTCTGGGTTGTTGCGCTGTGTAGTCTGGTCGATGTTTA
>NW_019060790.1:147888-160701 GCF_000696155.1 Zootermopsis nevadensis | reverse complement strand
ATTTGACGGAATAACCAAATAATTTAATTTTAATTTAATAAATCACAATATGACGCAACTACACTATCTTACATTTCTGTATCAAACTTAGCATAGATATTGGGTGTGGGGTGGAATTATTCACTTTTTTATTAGTGTAAATGAAATTCAGTGTAAAAAAATATTAAAAATGATGCTATTTCTGATAACATGATACTTACAATTCGAGGACTAGAATAATTTCTGTCGGAGTTTCAAATACGTCGTATAACATGTGAAGATGGCGAGCACAGTGATAGCAGTGCTATCTCGTGATGGATCTCTGCACTACAGTCTTCGCCATACCGAGCTCTGCTAGAGAACTTGGCTGCGAATTGTTGGCCATTGTCACGTGATCGACATCGACTTACCGACGCGAACAGGCCCCTTCATGAAAAAACAAAGAAAACTTAGATTAAGTCTTACGGGACTGCCTCGAAGTGAGAGCGGATGTCTTACAGTAGTCGGGGCGACTCCGTGCGTTCCACGTCAGTTATAGGTAAAAAAGGATATCATAGGGGTTGGGAGGGTAATAGATAAGGAGGGACGTTTTGTCCACACCTTAATTATTATTTCTCAGGTTAGGTAGTTTGTTTGTATATCAAATCTAAAACTTCTTGACGATGGTGAAGAGTCAATTGAATAAAAATTTCCTTGGATATTATCCATCGTCTAGTAAATATAAAACGTAAAAACGTAAAACGACGTTTCGGAAGGTGTAGGAACCTGAAGACGGAGATAGAGTCCCATCTCCGAAACGTCGTTTTACGTTTTTACGTTTTATATTTACTAGACGATGGATAATATCCAAGGAAATTTTTATTCAATTGAGTTTGTTTGTAGCTCACTCTCTTAGTTGCTGTATGAGGTGATGTTTTTGGTTTACATAGTATATGCGTTTGTTTTCCTTCAACTTGAACTCTGGTGTCGTAGGCGAAACGCGCAGTGTGGTCCCGGATATTGAACTGTTTTAATTACAAGATGATTTCTTGTACATTTGTGTTTTATCCGTCGATGCTGAGGTTCAAAACCTTTTGCTTTGCGTAAAGAATTTAACTAATTTTAGTCTTTTGGGGGTAATGTTTTGTTTTTGGTTAAAGCAAACATTGTAGCACTGTGTAAAAATCCTGTTTGATATTTTTGGTTGCATCCGAGTTACCTAGTGATCACATCCTATTATATATTTAAACGGATATCGGTGAAAACATTTGAATTACTCAACACGTCATCACGGGTAATGTAGGCTAATATTATTCTCCTTAACTGCATGTTTTTAGAGATACGTTTCACCTGTAAACGTCCTAGATTTAGGTGATGATTTCTAGTGCATTGTACCATGTATTCTGGTAGTTATTGACCGACGTTTCAGATGGTGTTTACTGCCTCTATCATCAGAGCGAACATTTACTGAGTGATAAAAGAGGGTGGAATACAAATATGTGAGCTGCTGATTGGATGTTATTTTCATTTTAGTTTTCTATTGTTAACGGACTGGCATACCAATGGTTCTTCCTGATTGTCAGCGCTGTTTGTGCCATTGTGGTCGAACAATGTACTATATATGTTAAGATTTCTCATAAAAGACTTGAATACCATAGTAGCATGAAGTTATTTACCTGATGGAAACAAAATGTAGTTCTCAGAAGTCTGAAACGCGAACTAATTGAAGATTAAAATTTTTTAATCTGTTCCCTCCCCCCCCGGTTGCCATAGAGTAAGTTATAGGAAGGAGGCGATGTACTTCGCTGATCTTATAAGTTCACGATCCACAGAACCAACGTTAATTAAAATTAATAAGATTTTTATATTATGTTATTCTGTTATTGTCGGCAACATTAAAGATATACGAAAGTTATCGCTTGATTTATTGTTAAATTATGCGACTTTTATCAAAGATTATTGAGCATTCCAAAAAAAAAAAAAAATCTCCATCAACAGAAGTGCTTTCTTGTGTTTGTCGGAAATAATGACTGCTGTGTTATATTCCGTATTTAATTAGGAGAAGGCTTTTCTCTGTTAACGAGTTGACTGTAGAACGAATTTCTAAACGAGGGCGATTTTAACACTTTAACCCCCAAGGATAAATTGAAAGAATGTAAATGAAGTAAAGAATCTCAAGGTCTTGACAAACGAATGTGAATTTTTTTTTTCTTCGTATTAAACGCCATTGCAGTGAGAAGTCTATATCTGCATTGGTCACATTAGAATCCTAACAAAAAGGCGCACGATCAAATAGAATTTACTATCCAGAGACGTGATTCATATGCCTACACATTATTTATTGCAACAGATTTTCCCGCATTCGGTTAGGAACTACTTCCTGTGCAGACTCGTCATTCTCCTGGGGGTAGCTTAATAACATCGCAATTGCCTTAGAGAATGATAACATTAATACAGTATTATAAATTTCATATCAGAATTAATGTTTTTTCCAGACGTATTTGCGTCACTACCTGCATTCATCCCCCGTCTCTGACTTTACAATAAGTTGGGTTACGTAAATCATCATACGTCGGTTTCATTACCATATAAACGCAAGCACATCTATATCCGGATCTGAACCAAGGCTCACAGGTATCGGAACTAATCTTTAACTATGGAGATGCCAATAATTCATCATCTTGTCGCAAAGCGGCGCAACTGACCCACGGGAACATGACAGATTACACGTGGCCATGGCTTCATTACGTGTTGGTATAGCAACTCGGTTACCTTGTCAACGAAAGCAACTTCTTCCATCCTGACCACACTGGAAGCACGTGCGGTTAGCTTAATGGCTCGTGTTGAAACCTGTTAATTAAATTCCGACACCTTTATACCTCCGTATTGCAGTGGAGGAGGTCTTTTAAATGGATTTTTAGAAAACAAAAATTTTGAGAAATGGGTTGCAAACGGATATTTTAACCTGAAATTTTGTTAGAATCTGGAAATTCGTTTAGCAACTCTGTATCTGCGTATTATCTGTGGCATACAACGTTGGTATCTACCAACGAATCTACAGGGTGCCCAAACGCAGGAGATCATCATCATCATCAAAACAACTAATTTTCCGTTGTTTAACTTCGACTCCATTTGACTTACTGTCGCCTTCGAATGTTGCTTTAACCTTCGATCACTAACCTTGCATCTGGCAGAAATATACTGAGTCACGTGAGGGGGGGGGGTGTCTGTCAGAGCGGTCCTTCACTCAGTCTACTTTGTTCTGGGGGGGAGAAGTGTTTTGGTTCCGAGGAGGAGGAAGGAAGCTGTGTGGATGCCTCGTGCGTCGAATACCATTCTCGACCTCTTCAGATCGAACGACCCGCAAGACAGAACTTCCGTGTCCAAACTCAGGAGCAATTGTAGTGATAACGGAGGTTATAGAGATTAGATGAAGCTGTACTGCCCATTGAAAAGTTATAAATCTCCAGGTATTGATCAGATTCCAGCAGAATTAATTAAAGCAGGTGGCAAAGTGTTACATATGAGGATCCATAAGCTTATTCAGTTTATTTGGGATAAGGAAGAGATGCCATAACAACGGAAGGAGTTGTGTTTCGGATGCCTGCTATTCGGACTGCAATTTTCATGGTTTTTCTAAGTCATTTATGGGAAAAGTCAGAATTAGAGAATTAAAGTAGCGGGCGTTCGCGTCTTTCTAAAGTCGTCTGTTATAACCGTACTGTTGTTAGACAGTAAGAGCATATGTAGTTGATGAAGCGTTAAAGAACTGTATAAACAACCAGTTAGATACAATCAGTTATACACATATATTGTGGAAAATTCGAAGAGGCTAGCAGTCCAAGTGTTGGGCTTGTGAGACTACATAGCTCTTCCATATTGTCGTCGTCTTTTCTGTTGCTAGGTACCAAATGCTTGTTTGTTTCCACATGCACGGCCCACATGTGGGTTTTAGCAGATTTTCGCCAGGATCTAGTCACTGGTTCTGCCAACGCAAACCACATTTGCATATATGGAGTTCTATGGGGGTAGAGCTGACAGACGGCCAGTAGCGACGAAAGTTTATTGGACTTTCAGTCATAACTGCTTCCAGCTGAATGTTCCGTCCCTGCTAGAACGTTCACCAACACCAAGACGTTCCCTGAGAAATCTGTTAAAATACGTGATGAGACTTCTCAGTGCCACTCTCGAGTTTATTCGGAGTTTTTTTATAACTACAGGTTTTTATCCTTAATTTTAACTGCCAGTTTCTTTCAGACCAGCCTTAAAATCTCTCAAATTCCTGTCTATTGAGATTCGAACTAAAGAAGAAGTTTAAACCTCAAAACGTAAAAGGTAAAGGCCTCATTGGAAGACCTAAACATGTTGAAAGGATAATATTAAAGTCGATTTTAAAGACGTGGGTTGTTAATTTGACTCTAGTGGATCGGTTTGGGGTCGAGTGAATAGCTATTGTGAACAAGGTAATAAATCTGGGCGACTGTTAGCTTCTCAGGAAGGTATCTGCTCCGTGGAGTTAGTTGCAAGGGAACATTATTTCTGATTGTACAGTCGGATGTCTGTAGTGCCTTAAGTTTTGCAGTAAAAGATTTGCATCTGCAATAAATTTACATCAGGTCCAATTATCAGTGTTTCAGTCGCATTTACAACACAGCTGCGAGCATTGCCTCAGGATTATGAGACGTCGTAATCAAGATGATACAAAGTCAGGGCTTAGAATTTTAATTAAATAGTTTTATATCCTAATGTTTCTGCCACAGACTGACGGTGACACAGTAACGCCTGTTTCAATTCTGCGGGAAAAGAACATTTATAATCCGAGATATTTCTTGGAAGTTTCAGGCATAGAAATCGTGAACGTACGCGAAGGTGATCTGAGGTCATCCTGAAAGTTTAGAGAAATAATTATTTATCTAAACTTATATGATTATAAAAATGTGTACAAACAAAATAGTGGGTGATTGTATTTTTCACTAATAATTATTATTGATAACAATTTAAAGCTTATCTATAAATTAAATTGTCTAAATATATGAAAATGTATTTATCCGAATGAGGGGTTTGCATAACAAAATTACGGTTCGTAATTTAGAAATAGGCTACTAATTTTTTTAAATACTTTTCGGACAGCGTTCTTTTATTTATAAAGTACTGTTTTCTAAATGAAATGAAATATTGTCTTTTGTTTATAACTGTTTTATATTTTACTTTAAATGGTATTTTCATTCTTAATTATATTTTGAATCTTTTGTAGGTATTGGAACTTATCCACGTAGTGACGTATTATCAAGTCAGTTTGATGTGGTTTAACACTTCACAATTACAAAGATCAACTAATTAACGCTGTTTGTGGAAATAATCACTGTTTACACTGACAATTGTATGAAATACATAAATACAAAATGCACAGTTAATGATTGTTAAAGCAATTGGTGCATATAGTTACCACAGGGCTTTAAATGGTTAAAGAATAAACAGGCATGCATACCACATATCTTATCATAAGAAAATTACGAAGAAAGAAAACAGGTGCTTTATTGCAAGATGTACATTCTGGGGAGACCTAGACGTAGATGGGAGGATAATCTCAGGCGGGATCTATGGGAGATAGGAGTCGAAGGAGACTGGATTTTGTTGGCTCAGGACAGAGTCTGGTGGAGGGCTTTGGTTAATTCGGTGATGAACGTTCGGGTTTAGTAAGTCATCTAGTTAGTTAGTTAGGAAATAGTCTCTTTTTACTCTGAGGATCATATAGAAACTGACAAATACACTTTGTGGGCATAACGCATAATTATTGATAACTTCTGTTAATAGTATAGTCCGATGTTCGTGTTTCTCTAACAAATCAAATGCATACGTCTTATTTGTTTAACTGCGCTCCCAGTAGGCGATACTGCTGTGTGTCATGATATAATGACTGATGAATAGTAAATAGGAAAGTTTTGTCTTACATGCAAAACAGTGGAGTTAGAAAGTCATCACATAATTGTGGTGCGTGTTAACTGGATCTCCCGTCAGATGGTACGGGGGCGTCTGGCACCATTTTTTTTTTAAATTTATTGCTGACATATTAAAGGGCGTAGGGCCCTGGTTTTTGAGATAAGCGACAGCCATATTGGTGTTCTGCGGGAGTTATGCCTTTCTTGCCCCTGGAAGGCGGATTAATGACGTACTTTTGTTGGTGTTACCTAATTTACAGTTTGCAGTGACACGTAATTTATAAATGGTTCGCTCTGTGACGTGGGCTACGCTATGCCATTTTTGAACCTGCCCAGCCAAATCACAGGTTTGCTGTCTCTTGTATGGCACAATCAGGCGCCAAGAATTGTTAAGATTCATTTCTTTTGTTTGTTCGTTTCGTTTTCTTTCTCGTTCTTTCTTTCTTCCTTCATTTATCTGTCTTCTTTTCGTCTTCATACAGTTTAATGGTCGCAGTTGCCTTGGCAACTTTACATCATCGGTACCTATTAGCCTGGTATTCAAGAGTTCGATCACAACTGTTGCCAATGATATCCAAATAAAGAAGGTAATAACTTATCTGTTAGTATAATGAAAACCATTCAGTACAACACAGAAGTAGTATTGAATGCACTTCAGACACTGGGAAGTGTACTAATATTACTTAGTTTGTAGCTTAAATGCGTCATGTTTGTGTTGATTAAATATATATTTATTTTCACAGTCTATACACAAACGTTGTAATTAAATGATGTTGTTAAAATTTATAAAATTTATAATACATTGCATAAAAATATTTAATAATTTTAAAATATTATAAAATTGATATAAACCTGAAGATGAGGTCTTATCCATCGAAACATGTCGTAAAAAAGCGCTAAATAATGTAAAATAGTATTTACGATAAAAAGCGCCAAAATATAATATTTTATACTACATAATGTTTTAATATTATATAATTTTAACAATACCATTTAATTACAACGTTTGTGTATAGACTGTGAAAATAAATAAATATTGCTTAGGTTACTATTCTTTTTTTCAAACTCGAAATTGTTTATGTGAAATTTGTAGTCGGTACCTTTGAAAAATATGCAGTGTACTTTATCTTGAACCGATATTGAAATAAGTTAAATACGCAGTGTTTGGAAAATGTATATGAAGCACACATGGAAATTTGGAACACATGTTTATGCTCTGTTTTCTTTATTGACTAAGATTTTGGGGGCATGGCCATGGTTAGGATTTTGTAGCTTCCGTGAGAGCAGAATGTTACCTTGCTCTCTAAGCCAGTGTTGCATTAATTTTGTCTCCGTATATTTATTTATTGATTAAACTCCATTTGTTTTATTTAACGTGTGTGTAAGTAATTCGACTGCAACTTAGTTGAAGTTGGTGGTAAGCCATTATTGATTCCTTGTCCAAAGATACACAGGTAAAAACTTTCAAACAAACTTTTTTTTTTTAAATACGGAACGAGAATGGTTTTGTGCGTGGCTTCCTACTGCTTTGTATAATGAATAATGAGGGAGCGCTGTCAAGCGGTTGACTAATGTAATTGTTTGTAACATGAAACCACTCGACACTTACAGAAGTTGTCTTCCGCAGCGTAGATTATGCAAATTTAAGAGATAGACAGTGGTACTGACTATTATTATAAGATTTATTGTATTATGGAATAAAATTACGACTAAGATTCAAATTGGAATGGAGTGAGGTGTTCCAGAACCAGGCGTAGAGGAAAGTTGAAGTCACGTGAGATGCAGAAAATTACATAATTATGAGATTTGTAATATGCAGTCTTAAACAAATATCATCACAGTTATCAAATAAAAGCAGGAGAGAGAAAGAGAGAGATACGGAGTGTATGTAGCACGCATGGGAGAGATAATCAGTGCATGGAAAATAATTAAGATAAGAAGAAACACCTGGAAACTCTAGGCATAAATTGTAGGATAATATTAAAATTGTCCTTTATGGAGTCTTAACTCCATTGCTGTGTTTACTAGAGATCGCCACTGGTCTGTACCCTGAACCAGGTCCAGTTGATGCAGGAGACAGTAAATTGATTTTCTGGAAAAAAAGTCTTTCAGTTAATCCACTCTTTCACTAAGTTAACCACTTAAGGCTAACAGGTAGTTGATTGTTTATTATTAGTTTGAATTGAAAGATGCGAGACACGATAAGCTGACGTTCATTACATTGAAAGTGTATACGTGGCGACCGAGCGCACGCCGGTCTGTGTCCTGTGTCCGTCGTATTTTAATTTTTATTACCAGAGCCGAGTCCTGCATAGCGTAACTTGGGGGGACGGTAATCTGCCTAGTGTTTTAGTTATTACTCTTTTAGTCGCCACTGAACTGCATGATTCAAGACCACAGAGAAATTGCAAAACGGAGCTCGGCCGAGTGAAGACAGCACAATCCTAGAACCTCCGTACTCTTTTACGCGTTGGTCAGAAGATTGGAATAAAATAAAATAGACTCTAGCAAAGGCCCATGTTAATGTCTCGTCACCTGAATGCAGGAGAAGAAGATATGGAGATAGGAAATATTTCGGAAACGTGACAGGATGCTTAGAAAGGTATCAGTCTTTGCTTTAAGCAGTGCTTATATGTGAAATACAATAGAATGTCTGTAATCTTGGGATCCTGAAGGTAGGACCGCTACAAAGCGTTGTTATTTGTCTGCAGGTAATTGTTTTTCGGAGTTGAATCGAACTTAAGTCACGTTGACCTTTCCGCCTCCATGTTAGGAACATGTTGACCATTAGCTGGCCTTGACCACCTCTGGATATCATCGCGCATTCGAATCACCATTTACTTCAGCGTTGTAAAGCACGTAAGCTCAAACCGCAAAACATGTAATCGGGAGAAAAGTGATTCAGATCAGTCGTCACTGCGTCTTTGCGAGGTTTTTCTCAGTCCTCTTGAGATAAACGGTACATATTCCCGCGCTGAACTGTTAGAAATTTTAGTTCTCGGTCGCTACTATAAGACTATAATGATCTTCGTAGTTTTCTGAATGATCATGAGACGATAGACGTTAGTAAATTTTCCACAAAATTTCTCCGAGCTTCGTTGGTACTTATAGATGCACACATTGCTGATTAGCGGGCCGGGGTTGAGGTTTCAGTACCGTAGCCCAAGCTCGCAGATATTATGCGTCTGGTATAACGAGTTAGGCACAGATGTAAACGTGGAGACCAATTCATTCTTTGTAATTTACCAAGGGCAAATGTCAAATTCTGACGACATGAGAGATTTATTATGCATGTAATTTTTTCTGAAGTATTTCTTCTCCTCGGAAACCTGTTATTAAACACCCTCAGTCTGTGATCTTCCGTGATGGCTGCGTGGTTCTTGAGACACCTGGTAGTGACAGCCAACAAATGCTCCGCGGAGTCATCCTGAATCGAGTTTTCATTTTTGGTAAATTTTCTAACCAAACAGCTTGTTCTGGTGGTCGGTCTTGTAGTCATCTGCATCCCACACGTGTCACCGTGAAGGCTTGGTCCACGCAAATAATAGGTTTCTGTCCCATTACGTGACGCAGGGACATACGAACCATCTGCTCGGGTTCATGCCGGCGGCAGATTTCACAACTGTTACACGCGTCTGTGCCACAAAAAGATAATTTCTTGGCTACCTGAGCAAATTTTAAATCTTGATGGAAGAGGCTGTGCTCTGATGTTAGTTGTGAATCAAAATAAATAATTTGGAGGGTATTTCTGAACTGATTTCTCACATAATTACACTGGTTTCCGAATGAGAAAGCGTGTGTTACTTAAACTCCGTGGTTATGTATTGTCACCGGATGTCATTTCTGCCTTACGATTGTGTATATGGTGCACATTTTTGTAGGCCTATAGCTTGTTTTCACGGGAATATTAAATATTTATACTTCTGGTCGAATTAGAGGATAATAAACTGAAAAGGATATGGAAGGAAGAGGTCGTTCCATTTGACTGGACTGAGAAGAAATACGTAAATGATCGAGGGTGTCCAAGGCCACTGGCCGCAAGGAGTTATTTTTATGGGGACATCGAATTTGTGTGAAACAGCCGGCTGTTAAAATGGCTATAAAGAAGGACGCCATCTCGCTTCGAGTATATTAATTAGGCCCCTGACTAAGTCGATTCTGTAATTTGAACATATAATATAATTGGTTCATTTAAAACTCTATATCAGAAACTTTTATTAGGACGACAGAGAATAAAATACACTATAAGAAGCCGCCTACAGGTTAGTTCCACATTCTTTTGTACTAACCGCAGTCTCATTAGCCAAATAGGGTAGAAAATGAAATTTTATAGCAGGTGTTCTGGGATGGAAGAAGTTAACGGAGGAATTTTCTGGAAACAAATAAGAATTCTCGAAGTTCTTAGCTTAAGATGTTACGTAAATGAAATACTGCAACGAGGCATGTGTGAGTCGGAAATACAGAGTGTTCATCGTCTGAAGAACGAAGGGAGAATGTAAAATTAACCATAACAAACGAAGACTTGAAGAAAAATCTAATTGCCAGTATTCTGATTGAAACACGTAGGTCTATAGCATTGTATTTGTACCATTTTTTTTTTTGAATTTATCTGATAGGAAACAATCCTCCCACAACTGGAATTAAGTTCAATAGTTTACAAAGAAAGCCCAGCGTGCAGAGGTTCTAATGGATTTTGTACCATTGATCAGATATCAGCATTTCTTACGAACATATTCAACCACTTTACGTCTGTAGACATCATATATTGAGCTTACTGACGTCACAGAATAAAATAAAGTCGAGACATTGTAACTCTTTCTACCCCCCCGACGTCGAAAATAATTTCCAATTTTGACCTTGGCAATTAAATGACCTTCGTTCGATGGGTAAGCAGTTTACATCAACAGTCCGTCAAAGAAGTGAAGTTTTCCTTGAGAAAGCCAATTCAAGTAGACGTAGATCGATGGTCTTACTGGGTACATTTGATCAACATTACATTTGAGATGGCCGCTGTATTTTTGTGTGTATTTTTATACCTTTAAGACAGCCTTCGTTGTTTTGATCTCAAAGCGATGGTCATGTACTGACTCAGAGTTACGTGACGTTTTCTATACTAAAATCATCAGACAGTCGCAGGTCTTGCATTTCAGAAAATAGAACGGTCAGGTGTATACCTATTTTGTGACCTGAGGATTCTGCTGACACAAAAACTGAGCCAGTAGGTTTATTATTGAGACTCTTCATCTCATTATAGCCTGAACTTTTGTACCGGTGGGGTCTCGGGTTCGATTCCCGGCGGTGCCCGAATTTATAACTTGTGTTGGGCAAGGCCGTGGTCTAGGCAACACGGAGTTTTCCTCCGTGGCATCCCAACAATTACTCCATTCACACACAGAAGAAGGCAATGGCAAACCACTTCTGGATCATCTGCCAAGAACGTATATGAACAGGTCCCAGTCCGAGAAAAGGATGGAACGATCCTGTTCATATGGACCTGTCGTCAGACAGAACACTAATAATAATAATAATTGTTAAAAGTACTTAAGAGCCAAAAATATCGAGCAAAGTTTTACGTATCTCTCGAGGGCGATTGTAAATTTTCCGAACACAGCTCAGGCGCTCGGAGCACCTGAGCAGTACCATGTACAGAGTTGTTTTTGCAGTGTTCACTTGCAGACGGAGCCATGGCGCCTGTATCTCCTCGTCCCCCGTCTCCCACCCGCGGTGTGCTTACATTAACCTTCTAGGGACGACGTTTTCTTTGCACGTTTTACAAGCTTAACTTCTGTTCTGCAAATGCCGCCATGTTATATTATAAGCCTGACAAGCTCACGCTTGGCGAAATTCGTATTCCGTAGTCTACTCCCTGTGGACAAAATGCAGGCCTATAATTACTGAAATATACTATAGGTCTATAGTTTAAACTTCTTTGAAGAAAGAATAGGTACAGTCCACGACTGTAATCTTGAGACTTGCAAGGAAATCAGGAAGTCCGTAGCGTTAAAGGCAGACGCTTTCCTCCTTCACCCCACTTCCTCATCCCGCAAGTCTCAAGATTACAGTCGTGGACTGTACCTATTCTTTCTTCAAAGAAGTTTAAACTATAGACCTATAGTATATTTCAGTAATTATAGGCCTGCATTTTGTCCACAGGGAGTAGACTACTGTTTATGGGCTTCTTATAATTTCAGAATAAACATAATTTATTTCCCTAAACGGCAGAACCCAATTGCTCGTTGCTATGGAAACGGGTTGTGTTTTCTGTTTAGGTAAGGAACTGATTTTTAAATACTAATTTGATGAACTTCGTGCTTCGAAGGTTTGAAAGAACTGAAGTGACCTTACGTAATTCAGTAATACACAAGGGACAAAGTACTTGGAGACACGAAGCCTCGTCCAGACCCAGGCCTCTTCTTAATGACGTTCAGGCAAGTGGTAAGGTTCCTTATATGGAGGATCAGATCACGGCTAAGTTCTGCCATCACAGGACGACACAAAATACGTTCATACAATTCGATATCTCAGTCGGGATTTGAATTCGTGACCCAATGCCTGTACGCGGAAGAGAAAGTATGATGATAAATATTAGTACATAGAAGACGATGGAAAGGAAATGGGATAATGAAAAAAAGAGGAAAGGAAAAATTAGAATGAAAAGAAACAAGGATAATAAAATGGGGAATGACGAAATAATAGGCTACTCTGGATTCTGTTTAGCCACAGATCATCGTAAGCTGGCGATTTATGTTCTGCGACGCGCCAGATTCTACCCAAGGCTAACAAAGTACAAAACACAACGAGGAGACGTTTGTTACCAAATCACGTTTTCTACGCGACTTCTGTCTTCTCTCTGTCCCAGGCCCCTCAATGTTAATAGCTTCGGTTTTGCTTTTGATTTCTTTACTTACGACCTCCC
>NW_019060790.1:122138-147608 GCF_000696155.1 Zootermopsis nevadensis | reverse complement strand
GATACATCGTCGTCTCTTCTTTAATACATCAAGATGA
Source organism: Zootermopsis nevadensis (assembly GCF_000696155.1). The sequence goes on along the minus strand of NW_019060790.1, from coordinate 147,571 downwards.
ATGCCTTTACATCGACCGTTTCCTCCCGAATCCTTTCCTCTTCATTCTTTATAGGCGTTCATTTATCTCATGCGGCTACAATTACCATCAGATGTTGATGCAGTGTCATTAAGTAACGCAAGAACAAACCCACCGACCAATCAGCATCGTGTTTTTAATACAATTCAACACGAGAATAAAAAAAAATACGCATATTTTTTTTTTACTTCTTACGGAAAAGTGTCATTTCTCACATTTATTATAGGTTCAGTCGTAATGAGAAATTTACAACAACATTTCCATAAAATGCTGAGATGTTGTTTGGAAAATTACCTTCTCGAGTTGCTTTTTGTATTACAGTATTTATTTATCATTCTGTATCAGTTGCCCTGGAGCTAGACATCAGAAAGCCAATTTATACCCATACAGTGTTTTCTAATACCGGGTGTCTCGTGGGTTCCATTCAGTTTATATATTATTATCATCATCATCCTCCTCCTCAAGGAATATGGCCGGTTGGTATTCTTCTACGTAGCGGAACACGGTTACGCCTAGAACAAATGACTGATGCGAGCCGCGGTTTCGTAAACTTGTTTAATGTTTTCATGAATTAGTGTTTCACTGCCTGCGGGAAGTAGATCATCTCGCAGAGATACTGGAGCCACATCTTTAACACGGAAATTACACTGAAATCTGCATCTCAGACACGAAATAGCAGAAGTTGTACTTATAAATCAGCTACCCCATGAGGCTTCTTGAGAAGCTGACGGTCGCTGAACTATTATAGAAAGCGCCCGACTACTGACTAGTTGGCCTCATGGACCAATCCATTGGACTAATCCAGTCCACAACTTCACGTCCCATTCCTCTTAGATTAATCTTAATTAAGTTCTCCCACGTATCCATCCGTACGTCTTCGAAGTCGTCTCCCTACTGCATCTTTTCTGACCCAAACCTCCATGCATTGTGCATCTATCCAGTGCATTCTACATGACCCACTTAATATTAGCCTCATTGGTTCCATCGCCTTAATACAATGACGAGTGATTTATTCCGTATTTAAATGAGCATTCGACCCTCATTCGACGCTGTATAGTCTGACCTTCTGGAAAAGCGTCGTTAAATGAACGAAAAATAATAATATCTTCCACGTTCTTTATCCTCCTCAAAATTATTAATATTCTTCTTCGTTCGTCCTGAACGTTCCATCTTCAAGGCGACACGGCGCTGTAATCCTGGAGATCAGAATCCATTGACGAAACGGGTTTCTTAAGAGAGTGCTTAGCCCACTACAGTGTGCGGCCGGCCATCTACAGCAGGTGATGTGTTAGCCTGCCTTGTGGGCGGGCAAGCCCTGGGAGTCAGCAAAGGAGCAAGCAATTTGTTTCCTCGTAGAATTTATAAGTTAATTCACCGCTCCGACAAATACAAGTAGAGGAGACCGCTCACGAACCACCAGGACACTCAGAAGGATCTGTAATTTTGAGGACCGTGGACGAGAGAATATTTTTTTCTGTTTATAATTTTAATTGTACGAAATTAAACTTGTCATCCCTGTGTTTAATAAAACTCTCGCTTCACTGATCTTAATCTCGACACTTCATGGAAGTGGGTTGTCAGCTTCACGCTCCAATTGCTTTACCCTCAGGAAAAGGGCTGAGCATGGACACATTAGGTTAGGTTACATGGGAGAAATGAGAAATGGAAATAAGTTTGGTCACGAAACATGAGGAGAACAGCAATTGGAAGACCTTGTCATAGATGGGAGGACAATATTAAAATGTAGGTTAAAGAAATATGGTGGGGGCAATGTGGATTGATTTCATAAGATTCGGGATGGTTCAGTGACGGGCTGTTGTGGTCCTAGCAATGAAATATCGAGTTGCACGAAAAAAAAGTGGAATTTCTTGACTAACATAGGTTCTCAAGGACTCTGCTTCACGGATAATATAATTTGGATTGCCAAAGCAGTAGAAAGCCTAATTACCAGTTCCGGAAAATGGCCGAGTGTCCAGCGAACTCCACGAGACGTTCGCCTGGTGTTACCGGATTGCAGCGAGAATAAAAATAAATACAAAACTTGAGGTGGTTTGTTAACATCCAGATTTGGAAGTGTAGCCGTGGTTATCCACCGTGTACAACATGATGTCAGAGGGACAAGCGTGAGGAGGAGGAGAAAAAAAACTGTGCGATGTTTAACGAAAAAAACAAGTAAATAACAGAAGAACAAAGAGCTATGAACAAAAAGCCGTCCTGGCGCGGATTCTGCAGTCTTTATATTCATTTCAACATCTCATTCCCATATCAGCCATCTGCATTATGCCATCACCACTTTTAAGTAACTGTTGATGGAGGCCCTCTGGATCTTTTATTTTTATAATTGTCTTTGTTTTAGAGGTGCGCAATTTGTTCTGTAGGCGAAGATAAATTTGTCTAGAAGTAAATACACGCAAGACTGAATACATATAAGTATGTAACGAGACAACACACAGAGAGATATTGCAAAAAAGTACCCCCGTGTTTGCCGAGAAGAACTGAGGACAACTACGAAAAATGTTGGAATAGCTGGTAGGTATATTTACCGGGACCTGCCGACCACGAAACCGGATTTGATTTACATAAAAGAGCTAATGTATTTTAAGTATAATGTAGACATCGTTTTGTTGTCAGATTTAATTTATCTGCCCCAGTATTTTTGATTTGATTTTAACTTTGCGAATAATACACTTCAACTGCAGTCTGTATATCAAATATCGCTGACGTTGGAATTCCATTTGAACTGCTTACAATTACTCAAATATCTTTAACTTAGAATCCAAGCGTCTGATACACAAATCACTTCCATGGCAACAAATAATCATTAAGCCAGTCAGTGTGCAGCTCTTAACATTCTGCCGTCTCATAGCAACCGGATTAAATCCCCTATAAAATAATGACGCTGCTGCTATGTGCGATGTTTTATCAGACCTTAAATTGTGTTAATATGGGACAACATTTTGGCCTGAAGACTTGAAGGGAAAAGGCAAACTTGGGAGACCTAGGCGTTGATGGCAGGGTAATATTAATATGTTTCTTTAGCTAGGTTAAAGTGTGTCACGACAGTATCCAGTGACGGGCTCTGGTGAATACTGTAAAGAACATTTTGGTTCCCTTAAAAGTGGTGATTTTGTTGACTACGTGAGCGTCAGTTGTTAATTAGTAATCACACTAATATTCGAAGTTGTGCCCAGTATCTTCCAGGGATTTATGTCTATTATAGTACGTACGGACAGACACAATTTGCTGTGCAGTTCAATTATTAATTTATGATTTAATTTTTCCTCTCTATTCATACGGTCCTAATTTAAGGAATGGTTGTCGTACTAAGGTATTACCGGTTAGTTAATTTGGAATCAGACGTGCCTGTTAAACATTGCTGTACTCCCTCTTTTGCTGGCAAAGGCGTAAGCCTCCAGCTATCACAAATCACCGAGATGTCACTAGAAGACACATTCGGCCTTCATGAGGAGTTGTTAGTGGCCAGTCAGTATCTTACTGGTAGAGACATCAGTGACGTCTCGTCATCTTTTTGTGAATGTTGAACAGCAAAAAACGAAACTAGTGATGGCGTTATTCAGCGGTAATAATTGTCCTGCGACTGTGTCTAAACTAGTTTCGAAGTAATCAATCATTCCTCTGGAAAGTTGTCAGTCAGACAAGGAAATGTGCTCCAGAAGAGGAATTAAAGTTTTGTTTTGTTGTCAGCAATGAGGCGACAAAGAGTACAAAAGACGGAAGGATTGCCATAAGTTGGGGATCAGTCAGAAATAAAAAAAAATTCCTCTGATGTTCAAATACTGTTTCAGACTTTTAACAATTTTGAATCAACCAAAAGACTTTTATTCTCGTGTTTTCGCTCAGACTTTTAACAATTTTGAATCAACCCAAAGACTTTTGTTCTCGTGTTTTCGCAAAATTATTTCGTCTAAACGCCTGAAGAAATTTTTGGATAGCAGGTCGCGAGCCGCGGACCACCTGTTCTTAATCAGCCTCCATATGTACAGGTTAGGTTAGGTTAGTATTCTTGTTCTTATCTCGGTTTGAACACAGGTCTGGCCATGACAACAAGCACTCAAACAAGAGTAGTAAGGGATACTTTAAACCCAGCGGTAACTATACGTACCACCTGATTTAACTATTAGTAACGCTGCATTTTGTATTTGTGGGTTTCGCGTTTCTCACTGTGAACAGCGTTAACCAGTTGATCTATGTAATGGTGAAGTGATGTGTTTTCTTCGCGGTGCGGACTGAATTCTTAAATATTATTTAGATGAGTTTGGACTGTAGAGTTCATTCGTAAAGACCGAGACTTGAGCTGTTCATGAACCAGGTTCCCTGCGGAGGACTCAGGCTGAGAATCTCTGTCAAGTGTCGGAGATGAAGCCCAGAGCCAATTTCATCTGCGTTCCGCGTGTCATTCAGGAAAACGAGCGGGTATCTTACCAGGTGTTGGGCTGAGTTTTGCTGTGGCGAACTGCTCAAGGAACAGGCCTCATGTTGAGTGCATTTCTGTTTATACAACTTACCAGTTCAGGCAGAGAATTTAAATTGACTGTCCGTCTAAGCAGATCGTTTAACAAGTGAACTGAACTACTCGAATATAAGTTTTCAAAACTAACAATTAAATAAGTAACTGAGTAACGAACTAACTAAGCAGCTAACTGATCGACCTAGTCCCTGCAAAAAACCAATTCCCTAAGCAGTTGACAGACGATCTTGTATTCACCATAGGCCATCGCATTTCGTTATGTTACACCAGATAAAGATTAATCGCTGTCATGTTTTAATATTACTATTCTCCTGAACATGCGCGCGTCTTCCAGCAACTGTCAGACTTGTCCGTCATACGCTTGTTGCTATATGTTTATGCTACATCAGTCGTCGCTGTACGTGCCATATCAACACTACTTTCACCACAGTCGGATCAAATGTGAGAACCGCAAAGCTTTATAAATAATGTGGCATAATGAACATTAAGAGCAGATTAAATTCTATTAATAGCTGCTAACACGAAGTTCAGAAAATTCTGTCTTGTCAGCAGGATCTGAGGTTCTCAAGGCGGTGAGTCAGATGATGTCTGTCTTCTGGGTTGTTGCGCCTTGTAGTCTGATAGACGTTTGTGACGTTTCAGAGGTCCCTGCTGCCTTTAACATCGCAGACAGCAAGGACCTCTGAAACGTTTTATGTAAAGAATTGTTTTCTTGATGAGAGGTTAAAAATAAAAATTCCCTCTATTAGAAAATTATTTATACCACAAATCAGTAATTTGGTATAGTTCAAGATGGAGACGGACGGACTCAAACTGCTCCTTGTAACACCTTCACTGGCAAATTTTTAACACAGATCTCCGAAATATATTGTTTATATTTACATTGGTGGTTCAGACGGAATGTTCTCGCGATCAGAAAGAAAAGTTTGCTGTTTCAACTAATGTCCTTTGAAATCTACACAAAGCCCATACATTGCTTGTTGACTCGTATGTGTGAAGAACAGTGTAATAGAGTGAGGGCAATAGTCCCTTTATTGGGGATCGGCTCTGGAGATGCCGCGCATGCGTAAAGATTAATCAAATCGTAAAAAGTCAAATTTCGAGAAACATAATTCCTGGAATTTTACAGTGGACGACAGGATTATGAAATTTGTGGCGGAATGAGTTATCTGTCGTTCGTCTTGGTGAGTCCCTTGTGCCTGTCTTGCTCTTCGCCCTCTCATTGCCTCTTTGGTCCATGTTTGGAATATGATGATTGGACAGGCATGGAAAATCCAACATGCTGGAAGGTAGGGCAAGGAGGATATGAGTGTCACGTGATCAGTGATGTCATCTCCAACAATATTAGCACCCTGCTATATATTATTATGTAACGAGGTGGGTCACTCACTGGCTTGTATCGTAGACCCTATTCTCCCAGGGAGACCTCGTCTTTCTGTTTCCTTTACATTTATTTAATCATAAATAACAATTCAATTAAGCCCATTTATCAACCCCTCAGCTGCAGCAAAATGAACCACGCGCTTTAACAATTAATAAATCTTAATTTTGCCAACAGAGTGTGTTGATGGCTTTTGTATGATTCTGAGAATATGCACCGATTGTATGTCTTTTTGCATCAACCAGCTGCTCGTTGTCATGAAGAAGATGTTTAGTGTTTTCTTTGCGGCAAAAAAATACATTCATTTTTAACTTTTATTTGAATTAACTTTGGTCTCAGCGAGTTAATTTACCTCAAAAGTTTCTATTGACAGAGTGCTTCATATTTTGTATGGACGGGAATTTTGATAACAACGATGATGATGATGATGATGATGATAATAGGGTTGCCCACTGGCATCTAATCAACTTTTTTTCACTTCGACAGAATTTTCTGTGCACATTAATTAAGTAACTTTACTTTTATCCATTTAATAACGCTCTGGTATTAAAATCCCAAGGTTTAACATCGCTGGTATCGTACTTGTTACAGGACAAGATCTTTGACCCATAGAGATCTTGGCATTTTTTTGTATCTTCATGTAATATTAGTAACGTGTTTTGTATTTGGAAATTCAAGTAGCTTATCATTTCGTATTTATTACAGAACATATGGAAGCCCGAAGGGGTGAATCTTTCCTCTGAGCTTCTCCAGCAGGTCACAAACTGGACTCGATCGTCACAAACGAGGCTCATGGTAAGTAATCACACGTTTAGGCTTAGATATTATCTCAATGCCAACCTTTCACTGGAGCCTTTCACCTTTCACACGTAACCTTGCCGATCAAAATGTACAAAATTAAAGAAACTAGACAGAAGGTCATGCATATGTTTCCTGCTTTGTTGAGGTCAATCATTGCGTTCTGTGATTGGATGGTGACGTCTTATCGCGATCAGATGAACCAATCGTTTATCTCGTGTGTCAGTGTGATTGCTGAGTGGATGCTGGAGATCGGGTCTGAAGTCTGATAGGTCCCGGATAAACGGAATAAACTAGAAAATAAACTTCAGCAAGCAGTGACGTGATGATGGATGTAATTAAAGTGCACGAAGTTAATTAAAGTTAATAACGCCGCTGATTTAGCCTTTGATAAAAAATATATGTAAACGTTTGTGTACTACTATCGACATTTCTCGCACAGAAACACCTGTTACTTTTGCTCTCAGCATATCTGTCATTTCTTAAATTCTTCAATTTCTACTTACTCATAAAATTTCTTGTGACCAGCTTAGGAACTTTGAGCTTCTCAGGAATTACTTCTCAAAATTGAGCTAGGTCTAATTTTTGTTTAGCAGGAATTATACTATAAAAATGAAACAAATATAAATTCAGCCGGCGGTCTTTAGTGGGAACCATGGGCACGAAAATTAAAACACAAACAGTTTCGGAGGTGAAACACACGGACGGACTGATTACCTCTGCAACATTCTTTAATTTTACGCGTTTCGTGCAAAGAGCATATAAAATAACGACAAAGGAACACGGATATATACAAACAAATTAAGGTATTTATTCTGTGATACAAATTAAGCCTTGAAATGGAAGGCAGCCTGAAGAAAACTTCTGGTGCAATGACTAGGCCTTTGTTCATTTGCACTCAGAATATGAAATAGGTAGGGGGGGGGGGTTAATTATGACTACCGACTGAATGTAGTTCACACTCACACGCACTGTAGATAGGCCGATTCTTCTAAAACCTATTTTACCTCATAAACATGTCTATGTCACCCCGTCACGTAACTAAATTGTTTCATGCGTGCTATATGCTCTGTCTGTTTTGATGTAATCTCCGTAACAGTGTAATTTGCAGAGTACAAACGATGTAGCCCTTCAGTGACTTACTGCTTCCTGTCTGTCGAAAGCCGTTAAGGGAATTCGACTACCAAAATTTAAATGACGTTACTTTAATCTTTGTTCTTAACGAATTTAACCGACCATTAAAAGACACGCGAACCACATTTTTCAAACCACTCATTTTAAATGTTACTTTTAATGGAAATGTGTGTTACTAAAGCAAAATCCAATTATCTTTATTTTATTCCACGGCAGACACATATTTCACGTGTATATCCTGAAGTAATTCACACATGCTGCCAGACACAATGTAGTGGGCCCCACCTAACAAGTTTTATTACATGACTTGATTGACAGCTGACAGTCTCGCAGCGATACGGAATTAATTGCTTCAAACTCCAAACTCGGCACTTATCCGCTTACGTTAATTAACAACAATTTTCACGTTAAAATTTAATGATATAAACAAATGTGTCATTACCTATAAGTCGTCGTTATGGGTGTAAAGTAATTTTCTAGTGACTGAATTTATGGTGCAAGATCCTACTTGAAAGATTGTAATAATCACTAAAGTGATCAATAAATACGGAACCTGAAGGTTCATTATCGTGCTCGTAAACGCTTAACACTAGACCCTATCCGGAGCCATTTTAAATGAGTTCGCATGTAAGCTACACACAATATTTATTTAAATCAAGGTTTAATATTATCCCATTTATTCCCGGATATTGCAAATAGGTTTCTCAGCTTGTTTAGAAATCGTTTTCGAAAGAGCTCGTCAGGTGTCCTGGGTCGAGATTATCGTGTGTGTGCCTGCGTAAGGTCGGAACAAAGTACGTTTACAAAGTACACGTGTGTCCCCTTTGGAGCAGAGAATCCTCTAAAAATATTTAAGAAATGAGCCCGTACCGCGAAGAAAACACAACACTTCACCATTACAAAGATCAACGGGTTAACGCTGTTTAAGGAAGTAATCGCTCTTTATTCTGAGAATTATACGAACATTGTAAATACAAAATATACATTTACTGATTGTTAAAGGAATGGTAGATATAATTACCACTGTGCTTTAAAATGTTATGGAGTACCCCTCTCTGCTGTTCGCGTTTGTTTGTCGTCATGCAGTTAGGAATGTTACAGGAAGGAAGATATCGAAGTTACGAGCCCCATGCAGGCAGTCAAGAGAACAAGACGTCTGCTTCAGACGATAAATCACACCAATTAGCGTTGGGTTTAGTGGGACGAGGTCTTTAGTTTGCTATAAAATTGCAAGATTTTGTGTCATTACTTATCCATGGCCAGCGAGTTCTAAACTTAGAGGTTATAAGTAATTTATTTCGTCTAACCTTTACTTAAATACCTAAACCCTGATAATTCTTTGTAAGGTTCCAGTCATTTTAACCACACCGCAGAATCCTTACCAGTTAACATTTATTTTCCCTTATATCCAGTTGTTTCGTTTGTCCTCAGCACATTTCTCACCTGATGAATCATTTGCCTGTGATATTTAAAATTCACGATTCTGAATCATGTTAACAGTAAAAGCGACATTTTCTAGGGATTCATTCCATTCTTTTGTCTTGTTCTGTGAAGGTAGAGGCCTTCTTAGATGACCTGACCCTTCTTATAAGAAATTACAAAGCCTCTTGCCAATGTAAAACATACCCTGACCCAGATTAATCCAGCCCGCACCTCACATGTATTTTTTTTTCCATTTTAATATAATCTTTCCATCTATGCGTAGGTCGTCCAAGTGGTCTCTTTCCTTCATATATCCCGGTTGAGATTTTATATACGTTCTTCGGTCTTCACATCTATGTTCCATGCCCTGTCCTGCCTATCCTCCTTGATTTGATAGTCGTAACAATTTGCAGAGTACACATTACGAAGTTCCTGGTTATGTATTTTTCTTTGTTTTATTAACTCTTCTCATCATAGGCTATAAAGACGATGTGGAAACGACAGGTTAATTATCGCTTTTGTCTCCATTAATTAAATCTGCGATATTACTTGTCGTTATAAAAAGATGTTTTACTGGTTTCCAACAGTTATTGAACTGAGTAGATTAAAAGTAAGGCGATGAAAATCTTCTAGCCGCAAGATCGGCGCGCGCTCTGTAAGTGAGTCGGAGTTGCCAGTGATTCTGCATTTTCTGTAATTCCGTGTAATAGACGGCTATTATGAACGTGATTTTGTTGAATAAGAAATGTTCGTGGAGTTCTCAGGAAGGTACCAGAGGCGAGCAGAAAGAATCGGAAAATAATTCACTGAGTAGGTTTATTCTACATGTATATATCTCGCGGCGCCACTGAACGTAAACTATTTTTTAACAAATCTGACAATTTTGAGATTTTTATCTATGGAAAATGGTGCCTCGTCTTTTCAGCAACAGAATTTAATGTTCTTTCCATGTCGTTGAATACGTTTCAAGCCTGTGTTCTCCCAGGAAGTAAATATATCCCTCTGCGCGCCATGTAGGCGCTCAGAGGGAGGGGTAAATACGTTGTGAGGATGGGATGCAGATGGAATTTGATCAGGATTGTGTCCCTTGCTGTACTTTAGAAAAAAAAGACAGGTATTGGGTAAAATATTTTGTGTAATATTTAATGTCTGTGTCGAGGGCAGCGCTCTTTTAACGCGGTGACCTGTTTTGGGTGAAATCGAGAATGGACTGGGTACGAATTAGTCGTGGCCTATTTTAAGCTGTTGTTCCAGAATTCGAGTTATTAGACGTGATGAACGTTTGGGTTTTGTGGTGACCTCTGTTCGTCGTTTGCAGGGGCGTGTCTGTGTGAACCGCGCGGGTTGACAATGCCAGCATTTTTTTTTATTTTATGGTCGGACCGGTTCTGACTTGGGGCCTGATTATAGTGACCTTTGACCTATCCCTTTGTCGTATAAGATGTGAGCTTATCGTTTCACCCTTGCCCTTCGGGTTGTGGCCTGTCAGTGTTGCTCGCGTTGGCGTAACTGTTTGCAACGAAAGGAAGGAAACACAGACAAGCTGTGTGTGTTCGAATTTCACAGTGTTCTGAATCTTCTAGCTATCATTTTTCTTTATTAATATTTATAATCCGTAGACTGATCTGTTCTGTGCCGAATTTAATTCAAAGAAGCCTCCTTCTGTTGATATTTCGGCCACAGTAACATTTCTTCTGTTGTTGGTAACCAAGACCCCGAAACACGGGAATAATTTGTCTTTTATTGTCGAGAGATGTTGGTATAGTTTCCTTTCACTTATCTTCTCAAACATCAAATAAATTCTTGTCAGAAGGGCCAAACAAGATATATCGTGCGTGGCATGGAAATGTTAAACGACTTTTCTGAGCTGTAGCATCAAAGTACTTGGGAAGATGAGTATGAAATCACTATTTAAGTGTCCCAGAATATCCAATGTTACGTGATTCTCCTGAGACGGCACAGTTCAGCCAGTAAAATGATTGGCTAAAGTTTGAACAGTCTGGGTTAGATCCGTCGGCTCATTGTGAAATAGGCTTTTCGCTTTCCTCACCAAAGTGCATTGCCAGCGTTAATGTAAATTCCACACCCATCGTGAATGAAGTGTTGTACCACTCAAGTAGCCAGCCAGGCAGTAGTTCTGGGAAACTGACCCATATTAGGGCCATTGCGTCCACCTGGTATTGGTCACTGTTCCAGTGTTCCTAAGGCTGTAGGGCGTAGCCTGTATAGGTCTGCCGTAACTAATTTGGTAGACAGTTGGCACTGTTTTCGATAGGGACAGTTTCACGCTTGATTACATTTGCATGAGTACAATACCCCACTGAAACCGTAAACTTATGACTCAACCTAAACGTCTTACATGTTTAACTTTACATATTATGTTTTAAATGGGTTTTTTAATATTTCACTTGTTTTGTAGATCAGACTTGGATATGATCGTTTTTTTCACTGGAACACGTGGCGATATTTTATATCAGCCATTTAAAGCCAAATAAATTTTTACTTTGTAATATTGTGTTTCGTATGAATCTCGCTGTAAACAGCGATTATTTTACCGTAAACAGCGTTAATTAGTTGATCTATGTAATGGTGAAGTGATGTGTTTTCTTCGCGGTACGGACTGAATTCTTAAATATTATTTAGACGATCTTCGGATTTAAAGGGTTTGGGTGATGAGATCAACTATGGAGAGTCTAACAGTGCTTATTATTATACTCACAGGGAGCTCCCCACAACTTACTGAAGAAACCTATCACTTAGATGAACTTAACTCTCTGAAATATCATATTTCCTCTGCCCAAAACACCTAAAATGTTAACAGATTTCGACGTTAAATTTTCCATCAGCGTGAACTTGGGCTGCATAATTTCTTGTGTAATCCTGACAAGTATAAAATTGTGTCGAGCGTAATCATCTCGATGCATCGATGTTATTTTAATGCTGTCTGATATGGTTTAACTTAATATTCACTTGTAGTAATTAAGAGCGTGTATAATTGCAGGCGTACTACTGCTGGTGCATGATAATTACACACTGCGTTGTACTTCGTCCTCCGACGGCAATGCACCCTGGCAATTTACTTCTTTGATTTAGAAATTGGTACACCAGGGACATGCCTCTGTGGGCCTAAGCCATGTTTCGTGTTAACTTTAAATTTGGACTGCATACGTATAAGACTTCACCGTATGATACTGTTGACTGCAGATGCACCTATACAATAATACTCTCTCAGTAGCAGTGACTTCTCTACGGGCATGGTTTGATTCCCGGAAGGCATTCATTTTACATCTCTGTGTTCACACAGGCTCTGGGCTCCACCTAATCACCCATTCAATGAATACAGTCGAATTCTTATCTGGGAATAAGGCGGCCGGGACGTGAGGCTGGCCGTTCACGTCCATCTAGTGCCGCGATTGAGATTGATTGGAGCTATTTCCTAAATGTGATGCTTGATTAAACACACTCGATTCCCGTTAGAACTCCACACTTTGTCTAACGCAAGTTTTTATGTGTAGGCACGCAAGTTCTTTGTTCTTCAACACTTGACACTACCCCTTTCCTCATGTCACACACGTGTAAATGATTTAGGTATAAGCACGTGTGTCTGATTGTGCGTAACTTACTCTGTTGCCAATCACATGATTGAATTCAACCTGAAGTGTGTTCGCATACTTAAGTTCGTTACTCAGAAAAAAATTTCATTATAAAAGAGTCCATTAACCCTGTCAAGCAGCCAAAAAAAAGGAGTAGATTTGTGATCATTCTATCAGACTTTCAATTTTTGCATGTGACTGCACATAAATTAATCTCGGCAATATTCCTGTTTACCGCAACATCCTGGATTCGAAATCCTGCCATTTACGTAAACCGCTAACCCAAAGATGCAACCCAGATCCTTCTACCGTCGTTGTAGGTGATTTCTTACCTGATTACGTTTTATTTTATATAGCAAAATTGTCTCTGTACAGTTTGGCGCTATATCGGATATTCTTTTAATGCTTAAGGGTACATGTGTATTGCTACAGATTTGGGGCTATGGCGCTATATAGAGGGAAATTGTATCGAGATTTTACTCATAAGTTACTTTACTTCCTATTATCATAGTATTGTACTAATAGCAGACAAATAATTTCATATGATACAAAAATATATCTGCGGCAGAAAAAAATTATGATGTAGGATTGAATTTAATTTGCAATGGACGGATGTGTCATTATGTGTCAGCATTCATTACGTTCGGAGAATCGTTTAGTAATCCATTAACAAGAATCTGAATTAGCTTACATTTGATGAACGTGCTCTTAACTAATTTCTGTTGAGCTGCATTGTCATTATAAGACGATTAGTGTCGTCGATGTTCATTGGTTGGCAGCTTAATTATCAATTTGTCAACATCAGAACCAACACCTGCCATGTCCTACAGTGGCTGCTTGTTGGCATGACTGTCTGTCTAGCTTTTTGTTACAATTTTAAACCGTGTCTTATCCTGTGTCGTGTTCTACCTCATGGATGACAGTGAATTGGTAAGAGGAATTCGCCGATGGTGTTTTCTGAGAATTTGGCTACGACGGAATCTCTATTGGGACGAAATGAAATACGTCCTTTGCAATTTTACATAACTGGTTCTTGTGACAAGCACCTTGCACCTGGTATTTCTTTTTAAAATTCCGGTTCTGTTTGATTCTGTGACCACTTCTTAAATATGTACGTAAAATGCTTCTCAGTTCTATTATTTTCCGTCACGTGACATACAACATCTTACACCTTTCTTTACGTGATACTCTAAGTCTACTTACACATTATAAAGTCTTCGGTGTAAACTGATTATTTCCTTCAAAAGCATCGACACATTGAACTTCGTAATGGTGAAGTTCCGTGTTTTCTTTGCGGTACGGACTGAATTCTTATATGCTATTTAGACGAGCTTCGGTTTCAAAGTGTTAACTAAACTTTTGCGTTCCTTTGATCAACTGAGTGGTCTGTAAAGGTTGATATTTCTTCAGAGTACGTAGATCTGCAGAGTGTAACGCAAACACAGGCCCTGTCAGTATCAATGCTCTGTTTTCAATAACACCAGAGAACATTGCTCGTTCCCCTACGTTAAGAGTTAACAAGCTAGAGGTCCCGTTCTGCTGGTCACGATGTGGCCACTAGAAAGCAGGCAGAGTGCTTTGCATGGCTTCATTACCGCAACAGCACATGTTGGCATGCTGACTGTTAGGAGGACTCACGGAGGTGGTCTTTAGACCGTGGAGAAGTTACAGAAATTTCCACCCAGGAAAGAAAAAAACCTAGAGAAATATTCAGTGGAACTCGAGCGAGATTTCAAACCAAACATTCACAGCCACAGATGTAATTTACTAAAATATTACAGTACATTTAAGAAATAGGTTAGGAAAGGTGCGTATAGATTAAAAATTTAGACGCATACGTAAGTGTTTAACCTTTGCAAATGGTCCTGGTGACATTTGAGTGACCACTGTTGCATTTGCGTAGCTGGAGTCAGCAGGTGCCTAGCAAGAACAACGAAAAAAAAATTATGGAATTTATAGACAAGGCTTATTAGCGTCTAAATTTTTGTATAACATTTCATAGCAATCGATGAGAAACTGATGGTTTCTTACTTCGTAACCATCTGTGTATCTTTACATTGTTTCTCACAGATTTTTTAAAAAAAAATTATGTCGATCGATGTTAATATTTTGAGGTTTGCGCGGCCTTGTGAATTGTGATACCGGATGAGACTCGTAGGTGGTCGTCAACATTTCGATGAACCCGCTGCTTTCTTCTTCATGGGTAGTCTAGTTGTATATTGTGACGTCTTTCGACATAAAGAAAGCCATCTGCTGGCGAAGACTTCGAAATAGTACTTTAAAATATGTTCAACGACGCTGGAATCCTCTGATTTACATGCGGGCAGTTTTCTTAACTCGACCAACACCCGGTTTCGAAATAAATTGAAAAAACTCGTGGACAAAATAATTTTGTAGACGTCTTATATGGATAAAACACTTGATGGTCCGTTGCTATGGCAACATGCTACAACTATATTGAATAATTGTACTTACGTTGCGAAGGGTTCTGGATCGAGGTCGTAGAACTTCTGGATGGGGTCCCTCTTGATAAGTTTCGACAACTGAAGTTCGTCCACAACGACGATGCCTTCTTGAACGTTTCTTTGTTTCCACTGAACTTGCTGTTGCTGTTTCGTCTTTCTACCAGTACGCATGCCTTTTGCGCAGTCATTACCATTGACACTGGCACCAATTCTGGATCCCGTACCTCTCATCCTACTTCCGCTAGATCCAGATCCTGAAACGGGAGGATAGATCATGATCTCTGAGTAGCGCAAGGTTGTCACCGCGTTGTCAGACGATCTTGTACGTCTGTCTGTCAGTCACTCATTCTTTTCTTCGCTTAGACTTCTCTGAAGTAACTGGTTGAATACTGATGTTGACTGCTTCGCGGCAAACATTCCACCTAAATCAGGTAACAGAAACGAAACAAAGGATTAGTTAAGAGTCTTAAGCTATGCCGCTAACATTGTTTGTTCTGTTTGGTTTAATGCCATAGTAGCAGAATTCAAGGCCAGTGGATGAATTTAACCTTTTTCAAACGATGTGCTCAAACAGTCTTTTATCAGTACATTTCTATGGTAACGAATTTTTTTTTCCTATCATTGAATAGTCGAAAACTATCGACCGTTTACAGATGACGAAAGATATTTATTCTACAGATCTTTAGAAGTACAAATAAATTAAGTGTTTTAAACGAGATATCTCGAGCGTAGCGCCGAAAATGTTAAATCGCTGCTTTTATTTTTAACCACACGTAGATGATTGGTTATTCAGTTACTTTACGTTATTGTATCAATTTATGATTTTTATGTAGAAACAAACGAGAAGTATTAGGTTCTTAGAGGCGTGTTTTATAATTCGGTCATTGCATTTGTACGAAGGGACAACAACTATCTTGTCAGGTTACATTTTGTGAGTGGTTTTCTGGAAACGTGTAGCATAGTCTCTATTGATAATGTCGGCGATGCTGCATCATAAATTATGCTCCAAATGGCGGCATAGTAAGAATCCGAATTAATGTTTCAGGTGCGAAAGTAATGAACGGACATTTTGGCTGAATTTATTATGGAGGGTTAACACCATCATCGGAAAAGACGAATTTATTATTGGTGTGTAGAACCTACCTGTCAGTTATAATCCCTCCTTTACACTAAATCCAAAGCTATCGGTAGGGGGCATTAGTTACTTTGCCTTGAAGATGGCGACAGAAAGGGTCTCCGAAACGTCGACAGTCACACGCAAAAGTAGTAGGTGAAAATTATAAAATATAACTACAAGTCTTTCTGCATACTACCTATATTTTGATGTTGACAATGCCGAACGAAGTAAGTTACAAGAAAATACATTTTTCCTTTGCTCACTGTGATTTATGTGTTGTTAGTTGTGCAACAGTAAATTTATATTTACAATAAATGAACATCGTAGTCATTTAGTTATGTAAAATAAGAAATAATAATTTTTTTAAGGTATGTGTACTCAAATGGAGTACGCATTTCTACGCTCGTTAGCTACTTGCGGGAGAAGTAGGCTGTTTGTTGCGTTTTGTCTAATACTGTACTGGCAGTAACTTATCGTACGGATTAGTGTGTGCAACCAAGCATTGAAACAAAAATGTTACCAGTTTTCCAATTGTACAAACACTTTTTTTTCTCGAAGGTGGGTCTTAGATATTCAAATTAGGTCAAGATATATGTCTGACATTTAATGGTTGGAATGCACAAATCACGTGTGATAAATTTTCCCTCATGTATTTCACCGCGTTGCGGAGTCGAAACACACAACTGCCAAAGTGACAAGTCAGATCTGTTCATTTATTTAACCTGAAACCAGATCTCTTGTTATAAATACTTGTTGTTTATCACGACAACTCAGTTGGTAAATTAACTTGTTACTGGAAGTAAGATCAGATTCTGTGTTCTCGTTCGTTTGTTTAACGAAGCTTTTTCAACTCCACTGTTAATACAGCGTCGAATGAGAATGAATGAATAATGAATTATGAAAGAAATAGCCGTCTTGACCGATCTACGTCATATTCTAGCATCTGTTTTGAGGGTATGAAAGTATCTCGGCCATGCTAACAGCCTCGTAGCCGAGAATCGAATCCGGGACCTCACTATGAACGACTCAACATCAAATTTCGAGTATTGGGGTTAGAATTTTCCAGAACGTTTCTCTGTGGACTGCATGTGGGGTGGGTACTAAAGAATCTTTCCTCAGATGCAGACACAACATAATTTTTGATACATTGTAATTAATTAGAGGTAATTTAATATTTCAGAATACAGAGTGAGATTTCAAGTCTCCGTGTCGTCAAGTTTGAACACAACTGTCATATAGGATTTAGTCTATCGCGAGGACGATAAATCTCCCTGATGATGGAAACAGTAAACACAAATAACTGCTTCATTTTCGCTGTTTTATAAGACAGGCGGTTTCTAAATCAACAATTAATCAAATTTCTAGAAAAAAAGTTTCTTGAATAAATATTGAATCCTACTCCGTAACTGATGGTCAGATTTGATGCTTCATGATTAATGGAAGTGTGTGTATTTTTTTTTTTTCGTGAGAGACGTAGCGCGCATGCGTGCAGAATCTCGAGTTGCTAACAATGCTGTTAAGCGACTGCACATGTTATAAATGCCAAGGTTTTCTTTGCAGGTTACTTCAGGGGAAATATACGAGCAATATCTTTCTTGACTAAATTGTGCTGACGTCATTGAATTTATTTCATTATAAATCAAGAACGTTAGTAATTTAGAGGCTGGAAATAACCCGTTACTGTCATTAAATAAGATAACGTTAAGAAAGGACAAAGCGAGATACTGCTAAATCCTAATGGATGAATGCAAACAAAGGTGTTGGACCTGTCGTATTGGATATGTTTCTTTGGCAGTCATAATTATGAAGGAAAGAATAAAGATATGGAACTTTAGTGTCTAGAGAAAAACATATGCATATTGACTGTAAAGTCAGTTCCAGGATTTAACCCAACTTTTCTGAAATAGCTTGCTGTAGATAGTTAAAAATTTTTGGGAAATAAAACTTTCCTGAAGAACTGTTATCTTAATTTCTGAAGTAAATTCATACAAAACTTAGTGATATTTGGTGATATTTCTGGGCGACGAGTATGTAGAAGACTGTCTTGTGGGATTTTGCGCCATTCTTGCCACTAGACTGAGTAAGACCACTTACGAGCCTCCATGAGGAATACATCAGTATATATTCTTTACAATGATAAATTTATCTGGGACGGTTTTTCGAGAGAAAAAATATTAGTTGCCTATTCCCTAAGGTCCGTTTTAACACGATTTTTGTAAGCATTTCTCATCTCTCTATTTGTGCTATATTCCCTGCCCATCCTCCTTGATTTTATCGCAGTAATAATACTTTGTGACGAGTACAAATTATGGCTCTTCTCATTATTCAGTTGTCTTTGTTCTCCTGTTACGTCATCCCTCCTAAGTTTAAATATTCTCCTCAACACGCTTTTTACAAACACTCAACCTGTGATGATGATGTTATGGGTTTTGGAGCCACGTTGACTCGTAGGCAGATGCCAACGTTTCGGAAGAACTTAATGTTTCCATCTTCAATTGGAGAATAAAACCAGAACAACAAGAAAATCATTCTCATTGCCATGAAAACCTAAAATCTCACACCCTGAGACGGTGTATTCTTCCCATAATGTGAGAGATCAAGTTTTACGTCATGAAAAATGCATCCATTCAGTTCTGTCAGAAGGCTTGTTGTTAATGCACAAAACTCATCTAAACAAAAATTTACAACGCGGTCATTTCATCTTCTGTACAGTTGGATAATTTCATACACATCCTCACATTTCATCCCAAGCTAAATACCTATAACATTTCAGTTGGTAGATCATCGTTAAATGATAACCAAACAACGCAAAGGTCATCATAACACTGAGAACTGCCACCTACCTGTTGTGACGGTGATACACTGATGATATCTGAACACACGTGTCGCACTGTTGACCGCTGTACCTCAACTGATGCTGGTCTCTCGCCGCTCACATCAGGTCTCCCTGCCCCACACGCCTCCTCCCCCCCGTCACATCAAAGTGTGGGTTGTTAACGCACGTCCTGCACCCGGATTGGCGTCGGTCTGCAGTTAGCCATTGTCCATTGCACACTGTGTGTGTTATGTCAACCCTTTGAGCTCGAGAGAGAGCTCGAAATCCGTCTAAATAATATAAAGAATTCAGTCCGTACCGCAAAGAAAACGCACCTCTTCACCGCTTCAAAGATCAACTAGTTAATGGTGTTTAAGAAAATAGTCGCGGTTTACACTTAGAATTATACGAAACTCATAAATACAAAATGCAGACTTGCTCATTGTCGACGCTAGTGGTTCTTGGCTTTAGAGGGTTTATACACGACGTTTCGGTAAGTTTCTCATGTGATTGGTTGTCATTTCCAGGAAGGAATATGCAAAGAAAGTGGATGAAATTTCGTGTGGAAGGAAAAGGGAGCTGAAGAATAAATGATGGAATGACGAAATCAAGAGGTGGAAATCGTTTGCTAAGAGTGAACTTTGTAATGGTGACGAAGTGTTTTCTTGGAGATGGGGACCTCATTATGAAATATTATTCGGATTTGTTTTGTTCTCTGAAGAAGTAGAGAGTAATTCAATTCTAAAGTGTTTTGACGACGGCAGTTTACACTTAAAATTATTCATTACCAGGATTTTTTCCATCGTCTGTTCTCTAAAACCACGACGTTTCGGAGGCTGGTTCTGTCTCCGTCCAGCGACATAGACTAGCTCTATCTAAGGGACCCAACAGAGTAATGTACCTCTCACCTGAAGACGGAGACAGAACCAGCCTCCGAAACGTCGTGGTTTTAAAGAACAGACGATGGAAATAGTCCTGACAATGAATATTTTTAGGTAAAGAGTAGTTTCAATCTAGAGGCGTTTGTTACCGTTTGGTTTCAGATAATTTATTTTTTGTTCAGATAATAACCAGGCAATTGAAATAATAGGAAGAGAAGTTTTTTTGTTTGTCAGGGTTTGTTCCTCATTTTGTAATTGTCTGCATCATCCCTGTTACTTCCTCCTCGTAAGGTCGAAATATTGTTTGCATCATCCTTTTATTAAGCGTCTTCAAACCTTGCGAAGGCCAGTTTCTCCGAAACCTTGGTAACTGCACGTGTCAAAATTCAGACGATGACAATCTGAGCAGGTACAAAGTTTAGTAATTTCCATGTTTCTCTTTTTGGATAAGAAAACACTAGGCGATAAAGGATTCCGACGTAGCCGATAGCATGCGCTGCTTACATGTCTGTCTTCCGTTTTGAAAGTACAGCATAAACACACGACGAAGAAAATGATATATAAAAAAAACTGGTCTGACCCTGGGTGAGCGAATCGCACAATTAATTGTCCTTTTAGCTCTCTGCTGAACTCCTTCATTACTATTCAGATACTTGACTGTGCCCTTGGGATACAGGTGTGTGTGTGTGTTTGTATATATATTTACAGGTTTTAGTGTTGAAGCGAACTCGTGTTCACAGATTTAACATCTGTATTCGTTAGTGGTCCTTGGTTTCCCCCAATTGCCCAATGTCTTTTATCGAACCCGAAATTTTATCGTTGTCGAAAACTCCGACATTGGACTTCAACCAATATCGATATGTTGTTGAAGCAGAGTTCTTTTTGAGAAGCCGATACCTGCTCGGCTACTCTTCTGTTAGAGGACCCTGAAATATTATTATCATGTACGTAACAGCTTTCTACTGGTCCCAAGTCTGAGCCAGATGAATCCAATCCACAGAGTATCATACTATTTGAGATGCGTTTAAATATAATTCTTACATCTGTGCCTCAGGAGCCGGGATAGCTCAGTCAGTATAGTGACTAGCTACGGGCTGGACGGCCGGGGGTCGATCCCCGACGGGGGCAGAGGATTTTTCCTCTAGCCTCTGCGTCCAGACCGGCTCTGGGGCCCACCCAGCCTCCTCTACAATGGGTACCGGGGTTCTTTCCCGGGGGTAAAGCCGGCCGGGGCGTGATGCTGACCACTCACTCCTATCTAGTGCCGAGGTCAAGGAAGGGAGGAGCTATACCTCCTCTCACCCCAAACGCCTACATGGCGTATAGTGGGACAAACTTTACTTTACTTTACATCTGTGCCTCTGTCTACGCATGTATTCGTAATTTCAGAGCATTAGATGGAGGTGAATGATCAGCTTGCCGTTACAGATGATTTACAATAGAGGAAACAGCCCTTATGAACCAATACCAGGTTCGACGTGGCTGTAGAGTGAAGATATTCTATCCTACTGGGAATCGAACCGCGTTCATCCAGCCCGTAGTTAGCTCCATTTTATATGACACGAAATTTTATTACCGTGTTTACAGATTCCTGGCATTGAATCATCCTTAACCCCACTAAT
Organism: Zootermopsis nevadensis; assembly: GCF_000696155.1. Next base: position 125,836 of record NW_019060790.1, on the reverse strand, counting down.
CCACTGCAAAATTCTCGTTCCTCCAAAACTCTGGTATTTGCTCTTCGTTCCACATGGCTTTACGACTCAGAAGGCCAACACTGACGTCGTCAAAGCCGCGAGGACCTAAAATATCTAACGCATTGCGTCTTTCGTCTGTTTTCTGACCCGTCTCTTAGCTGGAGAAATCGCAGTTCCGTCGCCATTTTGTTCTCACTATGATCGGACAGTGACGCCAGAAATCATAGTTCCTGATACTTGTTACGCTTAAGAAAGACCTTCCGCACAAGGCAACTCGTAAAAGTGATCGCATGGGACTGCGTCATTAGTAACACAATTGTATTTGTGTGTGGCACCCGGATATTAGTAACTTCTCATCTAAATCAGAACAATAGGGCTACCATTCTTTACAGCAGCGGTATTCAAGTTCTTAATTCAAATACAGTCAAATCAATCCCGACACAGCGTCCCTGCTAAAACCGTCTCTCTCGAATTGCGCCCATGAAAGCCTCGAAAGAAATCCCTGTTTTTTCAAGGGATATCCTCCGGTAAAGCACCACCCCCACTAACCGCCATTCCCCAACATCTCTGGTAATACAGGTGTACTCTTATTCATTATAATAAAATCCGTACAGCAGCGGTATTCAAGTTCTTAATTCAAATACAGTCAAATCAATCCCGACACAGCGTCCCTGCTAAAACCGTCTCTCTCGAATTGCGCCCATGAAAGCCTCGAAACAAATCCCTATGTTTTTTCAAGGGATATCCCCCGGTAAAGCACCACCCCCACTAACCGCCATTCCCCAACATCTCTGGTAATACAGGTGTACTCTTATTCATTATAATAAAGTCCGATGTTATTTAGTGTTCTGTCTGACGACAGGTCCATATGAACAGGATCCTTCCATCCTTTTCTCGGACTGGGACCTGTTCATATACGTTCTTGGCAGATGATCCAGAAGTGGTTTGCCATTGCCTTCTTCTGTGTGTGTGTGTGAATGGAGTAATTGTTGGGATGCCACGGAGGAAAACTCCGTGTTGCCTAGACCACGGCCTTGCCCAACACAAGTTATAAATTCGGGCACCGCCGGGAATCGAACCCGAGACCCCAGGATTACAAGCGCCATAAAATTAAAATTAAAATTCTTCATAAACAATGGCGTAACACTTGAAACAATGCATGGAAAGTTTTAGTGGATTATAATGACAATACAATGAAATATTCTCGGGCGATGGAACGTCCTATAATGAAGTCAGTATTCTGTTAATGTCCGATTAACTCCGTTTCGTACGTCTAGTAGCCAGATAAGACGCCATTGATTTCATTAGCCTAGAAGGTTTCAAGTCTCATACAACGACATTGCCTGGAAATTAAACCCGAAATGGCCTTGTATCGTCGTAGAAACTCGTGTTGTTTGTGTAATTTCGCAAACGATAAACTAGATATATTATTAAGGAAGTGAGACAAGGCGATCCGAAAAAGGGCAAATTATTTTAATTCTCGTTTAGTGATTTTTGTACAAGTAAGAACAGAAACTGGTTTGGTTATTTCCAGATTTAGTATTATTGTCTTGCGTTCGCGTGTACATTGATGTTTGACAACAAATAAAAGCAGACAGACGAACTTGAATGTTGACAACGGCGTCTGCTTCTCTGGGGACTCGGAATGGGTGCGACTGGGGGGGTAACAAAATCAATTCACCACCACTTTTGATTATTAATAAAGCCTTTCTGAAATGGATCCTCAGGAAGGTACCTTAAGGATGATTATTGTTTTATATTGAAATAGGAAAATGCCTATTAACGTCCTATAAATATATTAAGTATGATCATTAAATCACAGTGGCCTCGTACCCTTGGACACTGGGGCCGTGGGTTCGAATTCAACTCAAGGCATGGATGTTTGTAGGCGTATTTCTGTGTTTTGCTGTCCTGTTTACAGGTAGACGCCTTGCGACGGGCTGATCACTCATCCAAGGAGTCATAGCAAATGTCTAAATATATTAAATGAATACCGCAAAACCTTCAGTTAGAAGGGGATCCACCAAGAAAGAAAGATGTTCTTTGAATTGTTCAAAATCATCGTATTATCTGTAGTTAATTAAAGTTAATTCCTTCAAAAATTTTAGAATCTGACGTAGCACGTATGAGGGATTTGATAGGTAATTATTAAATTTTAATCTGGAAAATTTTAAGTACTATTTTTGGAATTCATCGCGTTCTGGATGGGGCGAGCTGTTATGATAACGGTGATGAACCTTGGAGTTTCATAAAATGTTGGGAATTTCTTGAACGTCTAAGCAACTATTAGATGTTTAAGTTGAAAAGTCTTTCATGTAATTAGTAAAATTTCAAAACATAACTGTCCCTCTTGAGTAAATACAGTGGATTTCGGTTAATTAGACACATCGGGATTAGAACACTTTGGTCCAATTAAGCGACTGCCTCAGTTATGCGAATTTTCACGTAAAGTGTTAAAGATTTGTCCCAAATAAACGTCTGCCCCGATTAATCGATGGCCCAATTAACCAGAATTACTTTACAGTGACGTCTGTGAGACCAACATTTTTCTTTAGAAATGGATGTTAATGTAGTACATCTATGGAAATCCACAGCAATCATAAGTTTCAGGACGTTTCGGTAAGGATACGACATGAACAACAGTAGTCACTGACTTACAGTTTTAACACTTTCGTATAAATGTCTCCGTTCGAACATTCACGTCTTAAATCTCTCTGGATTTACTGCTGTTTGCATGGAAATACCTCTCCTTCTACTGCATAATGAACTCGCTTTGCATGGCTTAAAATTCCAGTGCACTTTTGAACTTGTTCGCTCTGCAACACATTACACGTAATTCAAGCAAAAGCAAAGGTTACTACAGAACTTTCTCCTGCATTCATTTACAGGAATAAAGTGCAAATATTTAAATTTCGTGTGAGTTAGCTAGGAGATTGGATTGATGAAGCTCAGTGGAGGAATGATTCGACATTATGATGTCGGATAAAGAAGTGTTTGGAGTTTCAGCTTATGTGGAACACGGCTCAGACACTAATACGACGAGCATTGACTCCTCTGGAAAGTGGGTTTATCTGGTTCAATGTTAAATAAGGAACAGGCTATTGTGAATATTTAGTGATTTTACAAAACTTTCACAGGCAAACTACAAAATTTCAACTTGGAGTCCTGACTGCTTCCTTCAAAATGCTTTTTGTATTTTTTTTTAATTCTTAACTATCCCACGCTGCATAAGTTTTTTGTTTGTTACGGTTTCACTAAGGAAATTAGGAGTAGTTAACAGCAGTGTTACAGTAACTTAATCATTGAATCTGCGGGCTACATAAGAGAGGGGAATTTTTGTTTAGCTTAGAAACTGTCAGCTCTTTAAGGACTCTGCTGTATACTGTTACTTATATATTTATAAAAAAGAAATATTTTATTAAAACACAGCCTGTTGCAACTAATTAATATTACTTAATGGTCTCCATTTAATATTAATTAGTTGCATCAGACTGTTTTTTACTCGAATATTTTTTTATTTGTGAAGATAAATATGGCACAACTTTACTACTATACTTAAATATTGTTTAGACAGACAAAGAAACAAGACGTCTCCCTATTTCACGTTAATTTTATGAACTTATTGAAAAGAATGTATAATAAATAATTTACTGTTGTATTCGTTCGTTATTGAAGGATTGAAGGCTTACAGCAGTTGT
>NW_019060790.1:95624-108201 GCF_000696155.1 Zootermopsis nevadensis | reverse complement strand
ATTATCAAGGTCTGAGAAATTGCGCAGATATATCTTACTTCCTGTCTCTGTCTGCTGCTCGTTATGAAGGGGGGAACTCCTGGTGATGAAATTACGTCATTAATATCTCTAGAGTTTAGCTCTACCTAGCAGCTGGTTCGTTCGCAAAATGTGTTATAACCATGATGATGATATTTGGTGAGAATGGAGAAAAATATGAACGTATTCACCGCCAAATATCATTCGGGTGATCATGTTAAGGACGGCGGGAAGAGACAGGAAAAGTATAGAAAATTTTAGTTGGGAAACCCGATGGCTTGATTGAGATTTCAGGTTCTCATGTCTGTCTCCTGGGAAATCGTGTCGTGTAGTCTGGCAGAAATTTAAAGACGTTTCAGAGGTGGTTGCTGCCTCCATCATCAGGGCGGTGGTAAAGGTGACGAAATGGTCGGTGGGTAATTCCCTGATAGTTCTCGACCAAATTGGTTACTTTGTTCTGGACTGAAGGGTGATTTTTAATGTGAACTGAGCTCTCTCGCCAACGACACCAAAACGTCACGTGTTTAAATGAATAAGGCGCTCAGACAAAGACGTTTCAGTATGAAATATACACTTTTGACTCCCACCTACCCGTGAATGACGTTTCTATTTTGTCTTTTGACAAGTTTATGATCGTATAAACCGTGCAGGAGATTTATGGTTAATATAAGACTCAACAGCGCCATTTCAGCGAGCCGAGGCCTTGGCTTCGTGAAGGAATCTTGAAGGTTATGCAACATGACTTGATTCTAATTTCCTACTCCTCTACTGACAACACTACTAATACGTTTACAGACACCTTTACTACCAATTGGAAGACATAGGGGTGGAAAACGAGAAGGTAATATTACAATTTATATTAAGGGAGTGGATTGGATTCATGTCCCTTGCGATAGTGGCGGACCCTGGTGAAGACTGTTTTGAACCTTCCGGTTCCGTTAAAGGCGGGGCTTTGGACTGGCTTTATTTATTTATTTAGTGTTCTGTCTGACGACAGGTCCATATGAACAGGATCCTTCCATCCTTTTCTCGGACTGGGACCAGTTCATATACGTTCTTGGCAGATGATCCAGAAGTGGTTTGCCATTGCCTTCTTCTGTGTGTGAATGGAGTAATTGTTGGGATGCCACGGAGGAAAACTCCGTGTTGCCTAGACCACGGCCTTGCCCAACACAAGTTATAAATTCGGGCACTGCCGGGAATCGAACCCGAGACCCCAGGATTACAAGGCCAGCGTTCTAACCGCTAGACCACCGTGGCGGTTATTTGGACTAGCTTACCTACTATTAACTTCTCATGGAGGTATTTCTTTCTTCATTTTCTTTTTGTCATAAACCGAGAAATTACCCCAAAACTATATCAGAATTTCTGTTATCAATGTGTCTTATTTTGCCGTTGTGCTGTAAATTCCAAATATCAGTCGCTGTTCAGTGTCAAACCAACAAGTCATTACTGTCAGAAAATACGCCTTTGACATCTTCTGTTCTTTCTTATTAACTGCATCACACCGCAAAAGTCACACGGTGGTTTTGCCCTAAGGATTTTGTAAGTGACAAGAAAAACAAATGATATTTTCTTGTCAGTCACAACAATACCATTGACGTATAATTAAGAGATCATTACTTTTTTTCCTTCTTCAGAAACCAGTCAGAGAGAACGCGAAACAGAACAGAAAATGGATCAAGCCAGAAACATATATATGCAGGTATGTTTCTGTCAGATATGACAAACTTCAAGAGGACTGACTCGACCAGGTTGAATTATTTACTGACCAAGCATTGCTTGTAACAATTTAGTGGAGTTGACGGGTAAGTAAAGCATTTCTGTAAGCATGAATATGGTTTTAGTGCTGGAAATGGTAGAGGTACTTACTGCTCACATCGTCAGGAAGATGAGCGCCTGATGATGGAGGCAGCAGTCGCCTCCTGAAACGTCGAAAACTTGTATCAGGCCAGACGGCACATTACGCTAATAATTTTTTTTTTGCAGTATGAGGGCTGTATTACTGGTGTCCGCAATAGCGCTCCTCGAAGCGCATTTGATCAAGGACGTCATACACCTGGTCATTACTGTCAGAAAATACGCCTTTGACATGTTCTGTTCTTTCTTATTAACTGCATCACACCGCAAAAGTCACACGGTGGTTTTGCCCTAAGGATTTTGTAAGTGACAAGAAAGACAAATGATCTTTTCTTGTCAGTCACAACAATACCATTGACGTATAATTAAGAGATCATTACTTTTTTTCCTTCTTCAGAAACCAGTCAGAGAGAACGCGAAACAGAACAGAAAATGGATCAAGCCAGAAACATATATATGCAGGTATGTTTCTGTCAGATATGACAAACTTCAAGAGGACTGACTCGACCAGGTTGAATTATTTACTGACCAAGCATTGCTTGTAACAATTTAGTGGAGTTGACGGGTAAGTAAAGCATTTCTGTAAGCATGAATATGGTTTTAGTGCTGGAAATGGTAGAGGTGCTTACTGCTCACATCGTCAGGAATATGAGCGCCTGATGATTGAGGCAGCAGTCGCCTCCTGAAACGTCGAAAACTTGTATCAGGCCAGACGGCACATTACGCTAATAATTTTTTTTTTTTGCAGTATGAGGGCTGTATTACTGGTGTCCGTAATAGCGATCCTCGAAGCGCATTTGACCGAGGACGTCATACACCTGTCAGAAGAGAGACACTTGGTATCTTGCGTGGTCACCATCGTGCGTCAACACTACGAGCTGGGCAGAACCATCCTCATCTCCAGCCTTGTAGGTGACGACGACTTAGCGAACACCGTGATTCAGACCATGCACGGGTTCGAACTATGGCCTCTTAGCGTGTTACAGCAAAGTAATATCACTGTGCTGCCACCTACCATAAATGACGAGAAGATAAGAAGTTACATTTTGTTCACGCGGACGGCTGAAGACTTGGTACTTCGAGTTGAAGAACTGTCGGACGCTGAATCATGGGATAGTCGAGGGCGGTTCTTGGTCGTGGTCACTGCTGAAGTGCTGATGCCTGAACAGATGGCACTTTCCATTGTTCAGGTACTGTGGGACGCAGCCAGGATTCTGAACCTGGTGGTGTTGGTTCATAATGGCACAGTGATATACTTGTACACCTGGTTTCCATACACATCGCATGAAGACTGTGATGACGTCAAAGATGTAGTTTTAATAAATCGGTGGGTCATGGAAGAGGAAGGCGGCTTTGTCAGGGATGTAGCTTTATTCCCGTACAAGTTCCCTTCTAACTTTCATGGCTGCCCTTTTAAAATGTCAGCCGGTTTCAGGGATCAGGCTGAGGACTTGTTCGTCAAAGAACAATTTCGGAGATTAAATATCACATGCAACTACGTAAGCGAAATTCCACTAAACGCGTCTATCCGTTATAAAGTCGAAACGAGTATTACGGACGCGGCAATGGGCAATTCCGATATGTCGTTCGCGGGCCTTCCACTTCTGGAAGAAGCAGCCCGATTTGCAGACTATTCTTTCCCGTATTATGTCGTCAAGTACAATTGGTTTGTACCTTGCCTCAAGCCTTTCTCGCGGATTGGTTTGTACCTTGCCTCAAGCCTTTGTCACGACTCCAGCGGATTTCAAACATATTCTCAGTCTCTGTGTGGAGTGCCATGGTAATCGTATTTCTCCTGGTCACGGTAGCTTCCTGGTGGCTGGCAAAGGGAGTCGACGAAGTCCCCTCCTACACGTCTTTCTCAAGTTCCTTGTTCAATAACTGGGCTGTCATGGTAGGGGTTAGTGTCACAGAGATGCCGAGAAAATTCACGCTGAAGTTGACGTTCCTTGGTTTCGTCTGGTATTGCTTCGCCATGAGTACAGTTTTTCAGACTTTCTTTACGAGCTTCTTGGTAGATCCAGGTTACCAGAAGCAGTTGACGACGTTGGAAGAAATTCTTGAATCGGGCATGGCATTTGGATACAGGAATGACTTTGATATACATTATGACGAGTCATCGGACTGGAGGCATAAAGAACTACTTTCAAAAAGGGAAGATTGTTCGCCAGAGATTATGTGCATTGATAGAATCCGTGAGACTGGAAATTATGCCACTCTTTCTGAAGAGTGGCTGGTACAGGATTACACGAATTTTATCAATGACCACAGTTTCATTTGCCCTCTCAATGACGACGACACATTTTTTATCTTAATAAGTTTTTACTTTCCGAAAGGAAGCTTTCTACTTGAATTCATAAACCGGTTCATCTCATCTAGCACCGAGTCTGGAATGATCGTGAAGATGGACAGAGACAGAAGGTATAAAAACAAAGACGTCCCGGAGCCGGGGAACGTATTTGGAGAGTATTTTATCTTTACTCTGGGTCATCTGAGCGTTGCGTTCTATATTCTTTTATTTGGACACAGTCTGAGTCTCCTTCTGTTCATAGGCGAACTCCTCTACCACAAGAAATTCATAAAGTTATAATTCTTGTATATCTGACAGCGTTATAACGATTTATGAAATGTTCGCCTACCTCGTCTGTTGTGGCACGTTTTCAGTTTGACATTTGGATTTGTGAGAATCACCCACCCAATTACTTTGAAGGTCAAAAATGCACGTAAGGCTACGTGCAACGTGCCCCGCTATTCCTTTCATATTTTGAACAAACTGAAAATATGTTTAAAAATGTAATGAAAGCACTCAAATGTAAAATTTAACGAAAATCTGTTGAGTCGGATGGCCAAGGCAGTTTTAATTGGCACTCCGCACGGTTGCACGTAAAAATGGCCCACCCATGTGTTCATTCCAATGTGCGTGACTCTTGTTTAACACTGCTTTATACGAATGGCTTTAGTAGCAGGACAACTGAACTTTACTTCGTCGTTTTGTGTGTAGTAGTTGGACTTGGGTTTTAATTCGGACACTCTGTATTAACTCTTTAGAACTTTATTATGTATTCTCTGAAGATTTTCGGAGGAGGCTGACAGCGTAGAGAATAAATGTTAATAAAGAGCAGTATCAGTTGAGTTCATGTTGAAACTTAGGTTTCAAATTGTGTATGGTGTGAGGATGTGGACCGGATTCAAGTGTCACAGGTCATCATCTAGTGATGGGCTACTGTGAACAGACAAAGCGGTGTTTGAGCCCATTTTGTTCCACGCAAAACTCCACCCTCACTGCATTAGAGTAGAATTCCTCACGACGCAACTCCCCGCCCGTCAACCCTTCCCTCCCACACCCTCTCTTCCCTCCCGCGGAAGATGCCTCACAGGGGTCCCCACTGGTTGCTGAGATATTCTGATCACCAGGTGTCAAGTCCCGCCTTCAGTTCATGAGACAATTTACGATAAGTTGAGGGTGCTATCCAGTTCCTCATCTTGATTGGCGTGGCTTCTGTCTACACCTGCGCATAAAATAATTCACTGCTTGGAAGAGGACAGCGTTATCCTCTCTCTCGCACCAATCACCTGCACCAGCCCAAATATAATGGCGGATGTGGTCATTGTCATCAGATTTATTTATTTTATTTATTTAGTGTTCTGTGTGACGACAGGTCCATATGAACAGGATCCTTCCATCCTTTTCTCGGACTGGGACCTGTTCATATACGTTCTTGGCAGATGATCCAGAAGTGGTTTGCCATTGCCTTCTTCTGTGTGTGAATGGAGTAATTGGTGGGATGCCACGGAGGAAAACTCCGTGTTGCCTAGACCACGGCCTTGCCCAACACAAGTTATAAATTCGGGCACCGCCGGGAATCGAACCCGAGACCCCAGGCTTACAAGGCCAGCGTTCTAACCGCTAGACCACCGTGCTTTATTCTAAGACGCTTTTCAGATTGTATTTCTTGAAGTTGTGTAGTGTCGAATGGTAAACTTGACTCAAGATAGATCCAAGCTTCGATGATCTTTACAAATACACACAATGTTGCCATCCAGGGTCCCTGTGAAAGGGGCAAACATAGAAATATATCCCCGTCCATTCATACCATGGCGGAGCCGAGGCTCGAGATATTTTGCTTCCAAAGTAAAATAGTCTGTGAATACTGAATTGCAAAGGGAGACTGCTCTGACTTCGAATTTTGTTCTGGGTGAAATTTCATGTTCTCAAGGAGACAGGAACAAAATTACTATCTTCTGAGATGTTGCACCGTCTAGTCTGGTAGATGTTGACCGACGTTTCGGAGGACGTTCGTGCTTCCATCATCATCATAACCCTGTTAGAGGCTGTAGACTTCTCTGAAAGGTCGTTTATGTCTGTCAGACTGCACAGTGCAACATCCCGTAAAGAAAGTCATCTAAAGAGTTTGTTCTGACCATCTTTTTCTAGATCTACCACTTTATTTTCTCATCTAGAACAAGATTTCGCCATTGCGCGTGGATGCCAGTTTACTGCGTGTCACTACCCTAACCAACACCCTCAGCTATTTGCGCGGTAACTTTTATTGGCTTGAACATCCCCCCTGGTGTTTTATATCTGTAGGCGTGTCGTTGTGGTTCAGGAGGAAGGAAGGTCATGACTGAGTTATAACCATTACTGCTTAGTTTTTGGGAAGTCAGAGTCGAAATGTTGGCTCGGGAATTGGTTGTGCTGACAAATTTTCGTGTTTTTCCCCTCTCTCATTAAATAAGCCACTTATATATATAAAATAAATTGATACAGAGGGAGGCCTTTTATTCAAACTTTGCTACCGATATCTGCTTTTGAACACAATAGCTAATTTTACATCGGGGAAGTAAACAAATTAATTATGTATTATTGAATCCTTATAAGGGTTGAATGTTCCAAATCCACAACACTGCATGCCAGAATGAATTTAAAAAAATTGCAGTGTTACATTCTGAACCTTTGTACAGTATGAATGGAGTGCATAAAGTTTGTTGATACATAGTTATTGTTATCACTGTTAACTGTTTAATGTTATGATTTTTGTTAAGCGGAGAAAATTCGTCTGCAGTTTAATCTAAGGTATATTGATCAAGGTAATGTTGGTACTGGCGAGTCTATGAATTGAAAATTCCCTTCTCCGATGTTCTGCTGTCTTTATTTTGAAAGTAATGTTGTCCAACCTGTGGTTGACGAAGAAGTGGGGATGGTGACGTTCCTATTGGTTCATTTTAAAGTTGGCTTCATAGCGAATGCTGGAGCAATTGAATGTGAACGTTTGGTTTACGGTTTGTTACGTGCTTGGAAATTTGAATGTTTTTGGGAGTCTTCATTTGCAAGTTGATTTGCGGTATGTTATTAAAACAACTCATGAAATAAAAACTTGTAACGTAAGCGTTGTATTTTGTCTTTTAGTGCATTAATATTTATTTTTGTGCCTCATGTTAATGGCGGTTTCTAAATTGTATGGCAGTTTATTAAGAGTGAATTGAATTTTTAATTTTTGTAAATTTTGTTAAGTGTGTGTATGTGTTTAATTTCAGTAAGAAAGGTCCAACTGACAATACGTTTCTCTTGTAGATTTTCTTTAGCAAACAGTCTTGGAAGTGGTGTACAAAATAAACATTTGAGGTTGTATGTTAAACCATGAACATGTCACTCTCATTATTGGCGGCATATGACGATTTAATAAGATGTTCAACAATATTGGCAGGAGGCAGTTGTGAACCTGGTGAGTGAATGCCTTTGAGTGAAATATTGACGTGCATGTAAAAACTAACTTACATTTACCATATTTGGTAATGGTTAATGTGGATATCTTTTCCCCACTTAATCAAAAAATTCACCCTTGTGAATAGTTGGCACTAAATTTTGAAAAAACAAACTTCATAAAATTTGTTACTAAGCACAAGACATATCCTAGGTTAAATATAGGTTTTGAAGAAAAATTAATTGTGGAAGTTGAAACAAACAAATTCCATGGCTTATAAGTTGACAATACCTTAAATTGGAAGAAACACATTGAATATATTATTCCCAAATTAAGCTCTGCATGCTTTGACATGAGAACAGTCGTACCACTCATTCAATAGATACTTTAAAGCTAGTTTACTTTCCTTACTTTCACTCTGTAGTGTCATATGGATTAATCTTTTTGGGAAATTCAACAGACAGTAATAAAGTTTTTTACATGCAAAAGAAAATAATTAGAATAATGGCCGGTGTCAAAAGCAGGGTATCTTGTAGAAAATTATTTGGTAAATTTAATATACTTCCACTTGCAAGTGAATTTATACTCTGCTTGCTATCATTTGTGGTGTGAAACATGGATAAATTTAAAAGAAATACAGATGTACATAATTTAAATACAAGATTCATCTCTGCTGAAAATGTTTAAGCTTTATATCCATAATCTATGTATATGTTAAAGCAAGTTTTGTATTTATATTTAAAATTCTGAGGTTTATGTATATTAATTTGTAAAATTATTTTTCATACTTGTATTGCAGAATCTGAAATTTATGTACATTGATATGTGAAATACATTCTTGTACTTTTGTTGAAAGTTCTGAAGTGTATGTATATTGTATGAAATGGCATGTTCTACATCCTTTGGTTGAGTCCTAAGAAGGATCTATGGAATGTAAATAAACTCTACTCTACTCTGCTTATATAAAAAAACAAGAAACATTGGTCTCTTCCTGTAACCATTTGACATGGCTGATTGCCTGAGGAGATTTTATTGAGTTTAGTCGCAGTGAACACTTCAGGTCTTATATTATGCAGATTGAACTTATAATCAGTCCTTGTTGGCAAGTGAGTATGAAAATGTACATATAAATTTAAGAGCGCATCTTTCATTGCAATGAATTCTTGGTTGAAAGTTGTTGTTAGGTAGCAGTGTTTTGCAGGATTAAATTAAAATTGTACATTAAGTGATAAAATTTTTCTGGGTGTTGTTTTTTGTAGGTTTGTTATTCAAATTACATATAGTGAATCTCACCTTTATGATATTTTGGGTGTGAGACTTGGTGAAGTAAAATGTGCTTGAGACTTAGGACCATGTTCCTTATGGATTTTTCTGTGTGTATTCCTCATCTCTTACCCATGGTAATGTAATGTGGATGTGTGAAATGTCAAGCCCTTAGTGTGTTTTGATACCCATGTTAAGCTGTGGGTTCCTTGAGCAAGCCGTTGTTTTAATATCTTATTTGGAGTAAGCAGACCCCTGACCATACGTACATATCTACCTCAGAAGTGGTTGTGGTCATGTCTGTCAAGCTGGCAGATGTTAGGAAGGTCGTCTCAATTGTACACATTAGAGAGGTTTCTTGGGATGTGCTTATCGTGAATTACGTTGAGGGAAGAATTGTGAAAATTGAGAAACACCACATTAAATTTTTCAGTACCAATTAAATGTGGTTTTTATTTTTAAAGAATTTCTCCAATTTGCCCTGAATCAAGAAGAATGTCGGAAGAAATGGTTGGCCGCTGTCCTGGAATCACGCAGACTCCAGGGGGAACTGGAGAAAGTAAATCAAGACAATGTGATCTTAGAAGCAAAACTGAATCATGCTCGACGGCTGATCGATAAGGAGAAGAAGAGACGCCTTGAAGCTGAGGGAAATAGTGCTGCTCTGGTGATGAAACTTAAAAACTTTGCATGCTGTATGTCTCCTGCCTGTCTTCTTGTGTGTCTCCATATTAACGCACTCCAGTGAACACGTCCACCCTCGGCATACTTGTGCATGTGATGAATTTATTGAAATTATGGTGACTACTGTTAGATGTAGAACATTTTGGTAATGACTGTGCTTGGTCCTGTTAACAGGTTTGTTGATCAGAGCATTAAGTCACCTACAAATGAAACATCTGTTGTTTTTTTTTACAGGAAAAGAAGTTAAGTCTTGTGAGAGATCTTGTTTTTGTTGAAGGCGGCGGAAAAATAAATGATGAAACAAAAGAGAAATTAGGATTTTTGAACGTGACTAGCAACAGTATTGCTGGATGTGATGAAATTGGGGGATTTCAAGATAAATTTCCAAGATTAAACACAATAAATGAGGCAATGGATTCAACAGGCAAGTGGCTGAAAGTCTTTATGAAAAATTCAATGTATTTTCATGCTTTCGAACAGTTTATTCAAATGCACTTTTTAGCGATGCCTTTATGTGTTACGTGTGGCAGGTTGTTTTTAATTTAATTGTTTTGCTGTGTCGGGTGTGGTGATACGCTGATTTTGTCATGTGATTGATAAGCCAATGATGAAATGTGGGAATGAATTTTGGCAGGGTTGATGCTGAACATGCTAGACTCAGCCTACAGCCCCATATCCAGCCCTGTGTAATCTTGGTGATTGCTGCCCTTCTAGGCTCTCACTGTAAGGCCGCAGGGACAGTGGAGCCAACGTTGAGCAGTAATCTTTTATAGGAATCAAATGAGGTTATTGATTTGCTACTGCTTGGGTTGAACATAATGGAGTTTAATTTGGATCTGGCTGTAGGAGCATGTTCTAGCTCTCCTGCTAAATATGATTATTCTTTAGTAATCTGATGGCTGTTTTACGTGTAAAGAGATTCCACGTGTGTGAAACCTGCTTATAATGAAGTGTAAAGGACCGTGTTTTAACACAAGTGCATACATCTATGGAATGAACATTGCACATTACATATATCATATATTTATGTAGTTGTGGTTGAGGTTATGTGACATATTTATGTTACACGTGTGCGCTACTTTGTTAATGAGTAGTGCACGGTTGCTATTGCTGCGTTCATCGTATTCACAACTTATATTTTTTAGTCTGACTGGTGTTTAATGGAAATTATTGACGTGGCTTATAAATTGTTTTTTTTTCCTGAAAATTTAGGTATGGCTTATGTTTACATAACTGGAGTATATAAGCAAGTTTCTAAGTTCACTTTTTGTTACAATTTCTATATTATTCAGTGCTCATTTATTACAGAAAATGTAAAAGGTGGCTTTTGTTCTGGGTTATTTGAAGTGGGTAAATTTACGATTCTGTTTTCTTAGTTTTTTTTTGTGCCCTGCCCTTGAAGGCCAGATATGACCTTGAAGCTGTATATTTGTAAACCCTCTCTTAGCGGAATCTAATGGGATTCCTCTGTGTGATCTAAAATGTGTTGTATATTCACGTTTTGGAATATTTGGTGCCAGGAAATAATGAATGCAAAAGGTTTCGCTGTGTTTCAGGGTCTTTGTTGTCAGACTTAAGCTACTCACGATCTGAAGATGATTTGGATACCACCCTGACACGATCTGGAAAACCTTGGAAAAAACACAGGCCCTCTCTCACAGCAGGCGATGAAGCAACAAGCGCCAAGAGGCGGCGTTCTGGTGCAGAGAAAACGATCGAGGTATTTTATTTCTTTGCTCGGGGAGGGTACAAGGATGAATACTGTAAATGCTGTACTCTGGTTTATCCAACGTTTATTAAATATCATTGATCTGTGACACAGTAATTCAACATTTGATAAAACATTAAAGGTTTCCTTTTGTAAAAACCCCTGTATCGAACATCGTTAGCATGTACTTCCCTGCTCGTAGCTGGATGCAGTGGCAATGAATACAAAGACAGTAGTGGCAACAACCACTTTGACGGTAGGAAAGGAAGGTGGACCGATTAAGGCATCAGCCAAGTTGGAGGCAGTTCCAACCGGTAAACCCTGGAAGGTCGGAGTCCATAATAGCGGCACTCCGTGTACGCCATTGCAACCGTCTGCTCCTCAAAGAAGTACAGGTATGCAAAATTAATTTTGTAAACTGTTTTTAAAAGGTCGATTTTACAGGTGCCAGACCTGGTATCTCATTCTTAGTGAAAGACGTAGATTATGGGGTATTTGAGTTCATTTCATTATAGCTGTTGGGAAAAAAAATTGTTACAGACTCGTCTGAATCGGATGAATCCGGCTGGTGCCGAAATCGGTTGGACCCTCTGACACCCAGAAATACACATATGAGCTCTAACATCGGCGGAGTGCTCGCTCTCGGATTGAACAACAAGCTTAACAGTCGTACGCACGAATTCTGCACCAAGACTGTCATCTATCCAGAAAATTGTGGTCCATGTGGTAAAAGGTGTGTCAAAATGTAGTACGAAACTTAATAGCGTAGCGTTAAGTCTTTGTGACATGTTTTGGGAGTTATCTGTAACCTGATTTTGCTTTACAGGCTGTACAATTGTACGTGGAAGTAAATCCATAGCTGAAGTGAGCCGTATCTTGCGGTGTCGGTATTTCTCACGTCCACCGGCCAATCAGATTTCTATTTAGTCGCTGTAACAGTACCAGTGCCAGTTGAAGATAAATAATTCTGAATCTTCATTACTCAGTTTTCTGTTCTCGTTTGTCACTTTATCTCTCTTCGGTCAAGTTATTCTGCTCTGAACTTTATTTTGAAACATTCCTAATTTGTTTTCTTTTCCAGAGTGTTATGATAAATTTTCGCCGAAGCGTTCTGTAGCACAGATTTGTATGCACATTATTTCAGGATGAAATTTGGTAAAGTGTCATTGAAATGTCGAGACTGTAGAGCGTCATGTCACCCAGAATGCAAAGAACAGGTGCCTCTGCCATGTGTGCCGGTGGGCAATACCCCGACTCGTCGCGGAGGTGTGATGGGCACCATCGCCGATTACACTCCTCATACGGCTCCCATGGTGCCGTCCATCATTGTGCATTGCGTCAA
>NW_019060790.1:85005-95611 GCF_000696155.1 Zootermopsis nevadensis | reverse complement strand
GGTCTTAACGAAGTCGGCATCTACAGGGTGCCGGGGGCAGAGAAAGATGTTAAGGGGCTAAAGGTATGTTGAATGCATTGCAAATGGAGGGGGGGAAAAACAAACAAAAACAAATTGTGTGTACAGTTGTAATTAAAAAATGTTGAGAGTCTGAAGTGTGAATAAATTTAGGATAACCTTAGTAAACTTGAATTAATGATGCAAAGGGTCAAAGGATTGTTTGTGCTTTGTACTATTTTCATAACGTGAATGTGTGTAGAGCTGATTGTGTGTGTCCGCGTGTTTTAACTTGAGAACTGCTGGATGGATTTTAATTATATTGGATTGGTGGATGTTATGCCCTTTGGAGGTTACCCCATCATCATACTTTTGAACGAGTCTCTCATCTCAGTTCTGACGATTGAGACAAAAGCAGTCTCTGTAACATTGGATGTCAACTTGGTTTATACGTGGCCTGTCACCAAAGAAGTTCTGTTTTTGTCAGCTCTTAAAAGTATTTTAGAATCAGTTATTCAGTCTCCAGAGTAAGATATTTGTTTGCTCAGGAGAAATTTCTTCGTGGTAAGGGAGTTCCGAACTTGTCAAAGATGGAAATCAACGTGATGTGCGGCGCTATCAAATTTTTTTTTGAGCCTCTCGTGACACGCACGTTATGGCACGATTTCGTGAGAGCTACCGAGAACCCCGATCCGGAAGATGCGAGGGCTGCTATGTACCAGGCGATATCGGAGCTACCCCAACCAAACAGAGACACTCTTGCTTTCCTTATTATGCATTTGCAAAGGTAAGTTCAATTTATTTACTGCGGCAAGACAGTAAATATACAAAAATTATAACTGGGGAATTGACGGAGTATACTGGAGTCGTGATACGACAATTATTCTAATCTCTGGTCATTGTCTGTCTTGAAATAGCATTGGCCAACAGTTATGTTTGCCGGACATGTTGCTCTTTGACCTGTTTCGCAATTAATGGGCTATGTGTGTATAATAATACTAATACAGAGTATGATTGGATTGTGGGTCCGCAGTGGCCGCGCGGTCGCTGGGACCGTGGGTTCAAATACCACTCAAGCGATGGATGTTTTTCTGTGTTGTGTTGTCCTGTGTACAGGTAGAGGCCTTGCGACAGGCCGATCCCTCGTCCAAGGAGTCCTATCGAACGTCTGTACATCTTGTAGATCAAGCCAACGAAAAGTTGGGACCCGCAGTGTTCAGGCACTTGAAGAACGGGTCGTTCACAGTATCTAGTATGATTGGATTGTAAGATATTTGGTCCATTTGTAGCTTAAACAATTGGGATATAATTTACAAACTATATAATTATGTGTATACTGTGCGCTCTTCATGTGGTCATGGTCATTAAAGTGGGATTCAAACATGACAGTGGTCAAATGACAGATTTTGTGCCAAGAGACAGAACTTTGGCTGTTATGCATTTTTGCAACTTGGCACCAGTGTGAGGCCTCTGTTGATGTTCTCCATTTCACTTTAAATAATTGAATACGAAGTGTCTGGCAGTGTCCGTGATCTCATGTTAAAAAAAACAACACATTATTACAACCAACTGAAACACTTTTGACAACAAAAAAGAAAGTGTGGAAATGGCAATAGAAACCAGACAACTTGTTATAAATTCGTTTCACGGCTGCCCCGAGGACGAGAGCAGAGACGGCTCTCGAAACGTTGGTGGAAGAAATGGTTCATTCACCATGTGATGCGGCTTGCAGCCCGAGAGTCTTTCATAAACTATTATAAATTAGTTAACGAGCAAGCAGTATCCACATAAAGGATAGTTTTTATTTCATGAAAGTGCCATTACATAAATTTTGTATGTATTTTTGTTTTCATAGGGTGGCATTATGTCCCGATTGCAAAATGCCAGTGTCTAGCCTCGCAAAAATATTTGGTCCAACTATTGTAGGGTACTCTAGCATGGATCCTGAACCTCTCACCATGTTAAATGAAACTAAAAAACAGGCGGCGGTAAGTAATTGTTATGCTTTGTTAACTCGGTGCTGTTCAGATTTTTAGGCGCACGTTTAACTTTGTCTGCACGCATCACCGTATGTATCTTTTTGTGTGTCCGATGTGCGTTATGAACGGAAGGAACCTTCATGTTCTGTTTGAACCGGATTCATCTGGTACCATAAAATATTAGGCATTTCTTGACTATTTGAGCATCCTATCAGCGTCTCGCATGGAATTGGTTAGTCAGCGTTCTGACTGACTGAAATGTGGAGTAAACATTAATTTCTGAGCAGGTCGTCGAACACCTCATGAACATTCCGAGTGATTACTGGGCCAACTTTGTAAATGTGGACTCTGGACTGCCTACAAATCCGCCTTCCGAAATCTACCTGACGCCAACACAGTGTCTGCGCACGCCCGTGGGCAGCGCTTCAAGGAGCGTCTTCACTCCGGCTTCCAAGTAAGGTCCATGGCGGTGGAACGAACCCGTCACCGTGAAGATGAATTTTTACTGTTTTGGCAACATTGTGTTTGACTTACAAACAACATTTAGCGACAACTTAAATTTGTAATTATGTATTTTTATAATTTCGTAATTGATGAATGGTTCTAATTCACTTCCATCTTACTTTTTATTTTCAGATCATTTAGGAGCCGAGGAATGAAATTCTTTGGTACTCCACCGATGACCAAAGAAATACATTAAGAGTATGCTAATGAATATTTGCCGTGTTTTGCACAAGTATGAATCAGGTGTTGGGTTTTATACCATCAGTTAACATTCGTAGTGTTGCCGCTTTAAACGATCGTATTATTATTTAAGTTTATACTTATCTTTTGTTTACTGTGTTCTAACATATCTTCACTGAAGTTTGAAATTTTTGCATATTTTGGTTGTAGACAAAGTTGTAGCGATCTTCTTGGGTGAAGATTTTGATCAGAGCGTAATTGAATATAGCGAGCAAGAAGAAATCTTACTGTAGAATGCGTCACAGCTCGAACAAGGTAACTATTTGTTAGTGAAGGTTAGTGTTCAACACTGCTGACACTAAATTGCGCCGTTCAACATATGGTAATCCTGTGCAGTTTAAAATATGTAAGTGTGAATTAATTAGGCCTCTACAGATATAAAATCAGCTGTTTTACTGTGCGTTGGAAATTTTCTTCTTTACGTCTGAATGTCTTAAAAAGTGCAACTCTGAATAGATTCTGCATAATTCTGTTGAACCGACTCCATGTAGCAGAATCCTCGAGGCACTTGTAATCGCTTGGCTGATTAAAAAATTCCGAGCTTCTTCGCAACCCGAAGGTCCGTCATTGCTCTGACGGTACTTTCCGTGGGATCATATGTTGAACCACATGAATTCAGTCAGCAACTTCACACCTAATATCTTTAAGACCCATTTTAATATTATCCTTTCATGTATACGTACCCCCCCCCCTTCCAGAGGTATCCATTTGTAATTTAATATTTTTATGGGTTACTTTTATTATGATTATATTAGAGTCTGAATCTGATGATTTGATTCTGATATAAGTCAGACCTTTACTCGATTCGTCTTACGTGTAATACGGAAACTTGGAATAGACGGATATTAATCTCTAAATGCATTTTTGGTTGGTTTGGAAAAGAACCATTGGCATGAACGCTGTTTCTTGCGATGCAGTGAACAGTGTAATGTGCGCGCAGTAGGCGTTGATATTTTGTGTGGCATTTAAATATTTTGTGATGTGATGTGATGTGTTACAAAAATGTATTCTTTTTATATTCTTTGCTTATTATAAGAATTGCATTCTGGGAAATATTACAAAATATTGTCTGAAGTAGATTTGAGGCCTTGATAAGGATAGGTCACATGATATTATTTTCATGTTTGTGAAATCCAGTACGATCTATCCAGACTTCCTCTTATTCCAGCCTGAATGAAGTCCGATCTGTTTATAGCCTGCCCTTATTATCTTCTTGTCATTAATGTATTTTTCTTTTAATGCGTGAATGCCAGTAAGCCTTGATTGAATTATCTAACGACGCTGTGAGAACATTTGAGGTTACTGTTATTTTATATCAGGTTATTTTTGGGAAGAGGCTCGCCCTGATAATGAAGGCAGCAAGGACCTCTGAAAAGTTACTAAACTTCTACCAGACTACAGCGTTATACAACCCAGAAGACAGCCATCTTCGTACTCCGCAGTGATAATCTAAAGTCCTACTTAGGATATTATTAAAATGGATCTCGTGACCAAAGTAAACGACGAACCTCTGTAATAATGAAGACGATTAACAAGGTTTGTTACCGGCGAAGAACACAAGTCCTTATGAGAATGTCATCGTGGTTTTTTGAAGTAGGAATTATTAATAAGTAGGTAAAGTGAGGTTATAAAGTACCCATGATAAATAAGGCAAAGTAAGGAATACAGCCCACTATCGAATTTGGTACTAGTTTGTCAATTTGGTCACATGAATCCACGGCTTCTCGATGGCCTTTTGAACTTGCTTTCTAGAGTTGCCGGCAGGAACCGTGTAAGCACAGTACAGTACAACCCCTCTTTAACGCCGTTCGCTATAACGCGGGTACCTCATGTCCGCCATAGTGTAGCCAAAAACGAAAAAAAATTCATCAATTATCCTTCACACAGAACTCAAAATTATATTAAAATGCAAGCCAAATTAATTATTTATTACTTTTTCCGTAAAAATCAATCGTAGCATAGTCAAATAAGTATGTATACTCTTAAATGGCGATAGTCTATCAATACTGTACGTCCAGTACTGTACCGATTTTTCTAATGCACTCCCTTAATAACGCGGGTTTACCACTGTCTCCCGAGTTGTACTTTGTACTGACAAAGTTAAAACTGTGAAGGGTTTAACAAAAGAATAACTATACACTTTCACTGCATTCCAATGATGGGTTCAGTTTCTCACACCCTTAACCATAAGCTAATCCTCAGGTAGAAGGCATTCATCAGTAAGAAATTCAAAATAACAAAATACTAACTGTAAATGTTTCCCATAAAAGTATTGAAGCTAAGTGCATGAAAATGTTCAAGTTCCAGGATAAAGGGGTGTCCAAGATATAGGGGTTTTACTGTAGTTGGTAACTGGTATTCTCGGTTGTGACGCCGTGTAGGCGATTACCAGTGCTTTGAAAGAAAATGTTCTCTATCTTCAGGGTGGATTTGACATGATCCCTGAAACGGTAATGACTTGCAAGACTGTCATAACAGAAAACCACAATCAAAATTTCTGTTGTTATGAAAACCTCAACTCTCAGAAAGTAAGCCATTTTTTTATGGTGGAAAGTTTATAGTTAGATGATTCCGTACTCAACGTCGCAGCCGAGTGGCTAGCATTCGTCAGTGGGAGGTCCCGAATTCAAATCTTGGCCTGGGAACAAGCAGCCATGGCACATATCGTGGTTTTCCTCGTCTCCAGGCAAATGTATGTGCTATATAGTAGGTGAGGTTTGGCGTTTTTACGGCGACGAGTAGAAGATGGTTTTTTTAGCACCGTGTACTCTGCTAGATACTGACCGATGTTTCTGAGGCGCTTCCTGCTTCCATTATCAGGGCGATCAGTAAGCTGTGGGAAGAAAGGCTGTATACAACTTGGTCATAATGCAGGTTATGTTATTCTACCGCAACCCTTCGGGGCGCGCGGAATATTCTTCACCCTGACAATGGAGGAAGTAAATTCCTCTGAAATGAAACTTAATATCTACCAGAATGCACGACGCTAATTGCCATCTCCACGCCGAGCTAGATTAGGTCACGACCACCTCCGTATTATTTCCAATCAATTATCAACTTTCGAGCTGCCGTGTCGTCGCTCGTGTGTTGGCAGCACTGTGGCTCAGGGTTTGCTCCTGTATCTGTTTACCATCAGGACAGATAACAACCTACCAGTGCTTGGGTAAGAGGAAGGCATTCCGTGAGTTCAGTGGAATGTAAGTTGGAAACATTAATTTCAGTCGTGTAGTGTTGTGGTTGGATTTAAGTGTGTATACTGTGGTCACACGTTGTTTTAAATTTATTTAACAAAAAGGTGAGTTTAAGATTTAACGTGTACAAAAGGCCTAGTGTTGATACGAAAATGTTTCCGTTCATATAGACATTTCGAATAAATGAGTAGGGTGTGATTCATAGTGGCAATGCTTAAAAATGTATTTTTTGGAAGATGAAGGTAATATTTTCCCTGGGGCTTAACTAAGCCATGCAGACAGAGGGTGTAGGTGCGTGGTTAATTTCACAAGCAGGTAGGAGAATGGGGGTCGTCGTGTTTAACCACGATGACAGCAATGCGCTGGTATTTATAATATTGTGATATTCTGAACGTGTGTAAAAGACCCATTATTTAGGGGCCCGGTAAATGAAGGGAAGAAAATTGTTTCCTTACGTCTGGTTTACATGGAGACAGTAGGTTTGAAAATCGAGATTCGCCGAAGTAAGCAAAGGTTCTACAGTGTTGTTTCGAGACATGTCTTGGCATTTTGTAATCGACTTTGATTTTAAAAATGGGTTTTCAATTTGTGGCGGAGATGCTAACTTTGTGCTTGAAAACTGCACATATTAAGAAGAAATGTGCTTGGGCCCGGGAATGGACAAAGAATATCGTAGTTGGAGATTCAGCAACTTTGCTGACGTATTGTTTTGTTCTTAAGTATATTGTCGTAGTCATGTAAACGTCCAGGAATCCATTTCCCCACTTCATGACAACAGCTTTCGACATTTCAAAGAAAATACAATTTTTAAAATATCATGAAATTTTTGGTTTTGTGTTCCTGAAGTTGGAAAGGGCTGAAAGCGAATAAGTTCGTTTTTAGTGTCGCCACTCTGTATGGAGCGTGCGTAGAGAATTAAAATGTAGTTTTGAAACTTTACTGCGAAACTAGGATTCGAGTTTTTGACTGCCGTGAGCACGAAGATGGCTGTCTTGTGGGCTGAAACGTTGTTCAACATCTACCAGATTTTGAAACGTAGTGTCTCCGTGTAAACTAGCCTTTAGACTCCCATCTAAAGCTTTGTTAAACGGAAAGGAGAGGAATACGATGGAGTAGGAGAAAACAAAAGAAATCCAGAAATAAAAATGGAGAATGCAGTAATTGCCCTTGGAATAACATCTATTTTGCAGGATGAAAGCGACACAGATATTTGTTTAGATTAATAGATTACCTTACATTTGCGCTGCGTAATGTGATAAAAGTTTACTGACGTTTCAGGGCGATAATGATAGAGTCAGCAAATAGTAATAATAATCAAGACAAGTTGGGTAATCCATTATAAGCTGCTGGACTCATTCAAGCGGTTTCTATTTCGAATCTGATACTATTCTGAGTCATCCTGACATTTGTGTTCGTATGGAATACAAAGTGTAAGTTGGCCTGACCATCACTCATCCGGCTTTTAAACCTCATTTCCAAATTGTGCAGGATTGTCTTATTATGAATGAAAGTTTATAAGTTTATTAATGAATTGAATTGAATTTACTCAACACACAAATATTTCATGTCTTATATGTTGATGGGATCAATCAGTCTAAAACCTGTGACGTGTTACGTATGAGACATGAAGAAATGTTTGTGTCGTGTAAAGACGACATTAATGAACTTTAAAATTCATTTCCAGAATTATTGTCTTACACGTGACTGTTACTGGAAATCAATATCATTTGACTTTGGATTATCCAGTTTTGATTTTACACTAATTTAATAAAGTTTGTTGTTGTAATAAAATAATATTTACATATTTTTGTGATATTTACTTCCAGCATGGAGGTGTTTAATTATCCTGATCGACTCTGTAACCTTGCAGTTGATGCATTTGGAAAATGTGTGTCACAGTTGTTGATACGACTTGTGAGGTACTTTCTCTCGTGCACAGATGCAGTGTTGATGAAAAAACACTACGTGCAGGAAGCCTGCCGCCAGTTGCAAGAGATGATTGTGAGAACGGTGCCACCCATTCTCGCTAATGATGTGACCATCAAGCTACTGAGACATCTCGATCAAACTTACCATAAATTGTATAAAACTGAGAGAGTTTCTTCCGTTGAATATGTGGCTTCAGAAATATTGTGTGCCATCATACATCCGGATGTGATGCGACTTGAATGTTCAGAAATCAATTCACATCCTAAACTGATTGATTATTACAAACCAAGGGCATCCAAGTTCGTTTATTTCGCATTGTCCAGGCTGGAGAACTTGAAAGTTCTGAAGTTAGGATGGGCTTGGAATAATACTGAGTGTAAATACAGTCTTACATATATCCCAGAGAAGTTGGAGCAGTTTTCATCGTGGGATTGCAGCGATAAAGATGTGGAATTTCTTTCAATATCCTGCAAGCAGTTGGTAAGCTTGGATCTGACAAATTCTTTTCGTGTGAGTAATGCAAGTTTGCCCTTCCTTACAAAGTTCAAGTACCTGAAAGAGCTTAACGTGTGCGGGACATACATATCCCAGAGTGGTTTGACAGAATTACTTACTGCACTTGCAAAAACTGAAGTCCCAGGAAATTATTATCCTGTATGCCTGTCTATGCTGTTGAAGAGTTTTGGATGTGACAATCCATTGAAGGCTCACATAGATCTGCTTGTCGACAACTTTCAAAATCTCACATCGCTTTATCTTCGCAATGTGCGATCTTTGAGCGTGGTCCAACTGAAGCACTTGGCTCATTTGAGAAACTTCACTCTCACTTATGTGCCATTAAAACTTGCAGAAGAAGTTCTTCGGGTGATCGGGCTTCAGTTGAAATACCTGGACATCACCGTGCATACCGTCTTGGATTTAAAATCCATTTGTAAATACTGCCCCCTGTTGCATTGCCTGCATATTAGTTTTCACAGGGGACTGTGTCATCAGTCAGAATCGACATTAATAGCGTACTTTGAGAGAGTTCCTCTGCCAGTATTTCAGTCTGTTCAGTGTCTCCAGCTTGCTTTTTATAAACCTGGCGTTGCTGAATATATTTTGTCTCGATTTGTGAATGTCAGAAGGCTGTACATAATACATGATGGAAGCAAGGGTTTATTTAAAGACATTCTTCAACGGAAACAGTTGAGACACTTACGTCAATTCTACTGGGGAAATCACACTGTTGTTGAATTTTCTGGAGAACAAGCAATTATTACCAGGTTTAACGAAGAAAGGATCTCAGTTCATTCGGCACAAATCCGGGTATCTTGATTCTCTTGATGGGAAGAAACAATCTTTAAGAATTTTTATGTTCTTAATGCCGTATATGGAAGCTCGGGTTGTCTGTTTTTAACCTTTTAATGAGTATATTAATGTTTACTTGAAGTTGAGGAGCACAGTGCATGCACGTACGTATAGATGAACAAGTCTTATTCGACTTTTGTTTTAAGGATATTTTAAAATATTGTCATGTGCTGTTACCTCTGATGGTATAAGAGGTTTAATCTGAAGAGTCTTATGACAGGAGATTTTTTACAAATTACAGAGTAAACTCGTATAACCCATTCAAATCTACTGTATCATAAAATTATTACATTTTAAAACCTGACTGTTTTTGGCCTGTGAGCCCTTGTTTGGAGTTGGCTGTGTGTTGTATCCTTAAAATACATAACATTTTATGAGAAAAAGATGTTATATACACGTAACAGTGTCTTTATAATACAAGTAATTGTGATAAATTTGTATTAAAATTAACTTTTAATCATTTTAGTTTTCTTGTCATTTTTATGATATGACCCAGTATGGTACGAAACTTTTCCATGTGTTTAGTCCATGTGATCTGCCATCAGTCTGCGATCTTGCTGTGCTGTAAGCCTGGGAGAACCGGCGTTATATGTTGTTTCTGATTCACATATGTGTGATATTGCCATCTTTACGTAGTGTAACCATTGTACATCTAATGGCTGTGATAGATTATTGTGAGTTTTTCTGTGACACGGATTAGCACTTTTAAAATAAAGGAAAAGTAATTTTATTGTCGTCTTTAGAAACCATTTTTCATATAACCTGATTGCCTATTTTACTTCAAAGTAATAATTTCTTAACTAGAAAATGAAGAAATAGATTGTTGAAAACTTCTCACAGCATTATTTATTTTAATTTTATTTGGTGCAGGTGGGACACAGGCTCTTTATGGGTGAACCCAATTACATAACGCGGCAGTTCCCTTACATTTTCCTTCCAATTTATTAACGATATTCAGTCATCATCCTAATACTGACGTGTGTATAGACATCCGCACTGACAAAGTCGTCGAATGAATCATGAATATTTAAACAAGCAAAGAAGCAAAACAGCTGCGAGACATACATGTATGACTCATGGGGTAGAATGTATTTGCACCCTCAAAGCACTCATTACATCGAATAGAACTTTACGTATTTTCACAAAAATGTAATTGGCGATAAGATTTTTGTTAAAGATGTCGATGCTCCTTCAGACTGCATTGGCACCAGAAACACATCTGGCAGAGGGACTGGCCTTGAAATTACGTTGTACAGTAAAGGTAGAATAGTCTCTGATAGACCTAGTAGGTATGCA
This sequence comes from Zootermopsis nevadensis, assembly GCF_000696155.1. The sequence goes on along the minus strand of NW_019060790.1, from coordinate 85,125 downwards.
CAGACTAACTGTATCAAAAACCGATGAACAACTAATTTTGCCTTTAAAGACATTAACGAGGAAAAGAGCATCCAAAAGCCTCCTCCTTAAATGTAACGATAAGAAATTTAATCTGACTAA
>NW_019060790.1:43846-84795 GCF_000696155.1 Zootermopsis nevadensis | reverse complement strand
TCTTTCGGGTGAACGATATAACAGTCGTTTTACTTAAATTAAGTTGCATCCCATTCACAAGACACCAATTTTGCACTGAATGGATGTCGTCCTGCAACAGTTTGCAGTCATCAACATCGCTAATACTCCGATATATCTTTAAGTCATCAACAAATAAAAGGCTCTGTGAGTTATGTATGGAATCGCAGATGTCATTAATGACTGTATTAAAAAGTAAGGGGCCTAGGGTGGAACCCTGAGGCACTCCACACTTAACACGATAAGGATACGAAAGAGTTCCTGATACACGAACAAAAGATTGCCTGTCAGAAAGATAACTATGGAACCAATCAACATAACTGGGTGATAGTCCAAAGTTTCTAAGTTTCCCAAGAAGAATATTATGAGGAACTAAGTCAAATGCGTTAGTAAGATCAAAGTGTACTGAATCTGTTTGTCCTTGAGTACTAACTGAAGGTAATTATAATATTATATCGTTTTCTAAACAATACAAAGCGTTTCACTGTGTTTTCCCCAGGCTTCTGGCACTTTCCGTCCCTTGGTCCAAGTACTGAGGTCAGCGCCCTCCTTTTAAACACAAGCTGAGTTTTGGCCACACAGAACAACATGAAAAATTACAGCCTTCTATAATTTAATCTTTACTTTGTTTCACGGGGGACGAGATTAAAAACATGGAGTTTTGTCGTTTTTATTACTACCAATCACGTTCGATTCCTTACCTTATCATCAGGCCTGCCGCGTGTTTCCGCTCGCCTCTTTTGTTTAGAAAAAAACGAAATCACGTATTTTAATACCTCTTTAAACATGTATAAACACAATCCACAATGCCATTTGTGTCTGAAAGAAAACAAGAAAAATTTTCAGCTTAATTTCGGGACAGAACTTTTTAAAATATAATTTTGGACACATTTATTCGTACCGGAAGTTGGTATAAGATTTCATTCGACTTTCCGGCTATTACGTGATATTCTTCTAATTCTTCAGACTAGTTGGTTGGGTCTAGTCCTTCAAGTCAGTCACTTGTCAGCCTTCTTCTGCTTTGGACAGACAATCTAACGGATCGACCAGAAGGTAAGCAGCTTCTCAAAATGGCCCTTTCCATTCCATTCCATTATTTAATTTCTTCATCTTTACCGATAAAAGTTCAGAATATTTAAAATGGTAGATTTGGAGGAATTTAATCAAAAATCTTCTCTTTTGTACGATTCATGACTAGGATTTTAGAATTGTTACAAAATTTACTGTGTGACTTATCCTACCGATATGCATTATAAGCCGATTCGATTCGAAAATTGCCATTGCAGATTGCGTTTATCTTATCATAAAACATGCATTTACTTCGGAAATGTTAGGATAATACCTACTGCGCTGTGATAATTTACCCTCGAGTTAATAATTATTTAGTCAGTTTTAATACAAGGAGTTTACAACATATTAATTTAGCACACGTGGTCGAGTGCATAATGCGTTCAACTTCACTATTTCCCATCCAATCAAACGATTTTCTTATTATAATTATCTGAATATTTGGAATTGTTCTGAATGTCATTATGGCCAGATGTCAGATCTGTTATGTGTTTTGAAACAATGAGATACTTGCGAAGGCTGTAATCAAATGTTCCTGTGTTTTGTTTTATACACGTGTAACCAGTTGGCTCGTAGAGACAAATTAGAATATGAGGTTGTAAGCATGGACATTGAAATTGTTACATTACTTTATTAGTTAGGTACTTAGATATCCGAGGCACTTTCCTAAACATGTTTAGAAATTACAGATTACAGATCGAATGCAATGAACTAAATCTAATGTAGAATTTATTGAAGGGTGAACAGTCCTGTTAAGGTCGGAAGGACTTTCATTATTTTCCTTACGTGTCACGTTCTAATTCTACAGATTTATCTGTATACAATATGTTAGCGTACATACACGGGGGTGGAAAGTCCAAACTTGGTTCTGAGTGTAACACTGTCGATATCAGGGGCAAGCGATTATATAACAGCGATACTTGAAACATAAAGATGGTCGGATAGAATATTCAGAGATAAAAGGGAAAAAAATATTGCAGTATGACGGCCAATTAAATGAATTGCGCCTTTTAGACACAAGAAAATGCCAATATTAAAGTTGGCCTATTTTAATCCAAGTTGTGTTCAATTTTAGTTGATTTCAAGAACGAAAAGAAAAAATTCATGTAACACGAGGGAAGTTGTGTCTTTTCGCAAATGCGACTATTGAGTGCGTGAGTTGGTCCACGAGAAAATCTGCTATCAGTAGCAGGCTTATTTATTACTTACACGAAATAAATAAATCTGTACATTAAAATTTTTTAATTTTTTCAGCATGCCGCTTATAACTAATCCCAATTCGCTTGCCAGTTTGTCACTCGATGCACTGGGGAAGTGCGTAGCAGTGGTAATGAGGCGTATGATCGAGACATGTACACATGAAGGCGCCTTTATGCAGAATCTTGACTATCAGGCTGCTTGCGGGCGTCTCGAGGAACTTCTTAGATGGCTGCCGACGGACCAAGTCGAGGACTTCACCTATGTGTTGATTGGACACGTAAATAAAGAATACGCTACTCTGGTAGCGGATGGAAAGGACCAAGTCGAGGACTTCACCTATGTGCTGATTGGACACGTAAATGAAGAATACGCTACTCTGGTAGCGGGTGGAACTTTCAGAGACGCCTGCGAGGAAATAGCGCCCCTGGTCCTTAAATCTTTGATGCATCCGAATGTGAAGAAACTTGATTGCATTCGTTTTTCTCATCATCCAAAGATATCGGGATTTTATAAAATTAGAGTTTGCGATTTAATATATAAGACGTTGCCGATGTTGCAGGGGCTCACGGAGCTTGGCATAGGAGTTGCAAATAGGACACCACGTATGAGATTGGAAGTTAGAAGCTTTGCAGACACATTACAGAAATTTTCTTCACGCAGTTGTGAGGACAGAGATGTACAAGTCCTTGCCGACTGCTGCAGGAAACTTAAGTGCCTGGACATTAGCTTATCTACAGCTTTGTCAGATGGGGTTGTCGAACAGATTTTAAGGTTTACGCATCTGGAAGAGCTGAATTTATTTGAAGCAAGATTCATATCACCTGGTGCCCTGCGAACTCTGTTCGACAACCTCCTTGATCGTAATGTGGTAGTTCCGCCGATCAGGCGTCAACGTTCCTTGAGGCCGCCACGGGCAGAGTTCTTGAGGGTCTTTGGGTGTTCTGCGCCAACAGTTGACGACATCATCTCTATCTCGTATTTTACTAACGTCGTGTCGCTCTCTTTGAGCAGCGTGCATAACATTTCTTTGAGCCCACTGAGCAATCTGATGAATTTAACAGAGCTTGCTTTGTGTATGGTTAGGTTCGAGGACGTTAGAGATTTATTGCGAAGGGTAGGTAGTCGACTAACTTGTCTGAACTTAACGGAAGTTACATCCATGAATTTGACGTATCTTCGCCAGTGGTGTCCTGTAGTAAACTGCCTCCATATTTGCAATACTGATACTAGCCATCTCATATTACCAGAGAATTGGAATGCGCGTTTTAACCATCAGGAGTCTGATCTCACCTTTCCGAGTGTTACAACTCTTGAACTGAGTATAGAGAGTTTTGAAGTTGAAGCTTATGTACTTTGTTGTGTGCCAAACGTTACAAAATTGTACTTGCATAAGGATCTAACTGGGGTCACTTTTCAACTTTTCATTCGTCGTGTGTTTACTCCACGCTTGCGAACGTTGTTTTGGGGATCCGAAGGAGAAATCACGTTCAGCGAAGACATTGCCACCTCCAAGGTATTTTATGATGACGGAAATACAGAAATCAGCCACATAGTGTTATCGAATTTGGCACCGGGGGTTGCAATCGAATTATAAGTCATTCATCACTCTCGTCTTTAAAATCAATAATTTTATTGTTGAAACTGCATTCGAGTGGTAAAAGAAAGGGTGGAGGGGTGAGAGGGGTAAGTGTATAAATTTCTTGCTTGCTGTACGAGATTGAACTTCAGTATTTGGTTCAGTGTTCTGCGCAGTTTCAAACTGTGACGAGGGTTCATCGGGAGAGCTAAAGTGTGTCCTGTGTACAGAAATATCGTGAGATGATGAGAATTTCTGGAGACTGGCTTCGTCTTTGAGAAGTGATATGACTACTGAACTAGTTTTGCGAAGGCTGATAAGAGACTATGGTGTCAATCCGCAGGACGTCTTTACAGTGTTTGTCAATGGAAACAAATGTGCGTTATACCACGTGCCAAATCATCGTGCGCCGTTAGACGAAATTGTTTCCGACCTGAACACACCAGACTTTTTTTTTGGCGTCAGCATCCAACAGATATTCAAGATACGAGGGACGATATTGCTGCTGCATTCAAACCAGTCACATCACAAATTCTGGAAAAGAGATTGAAGCATTTCGCTGCCCATCGTCGCTTCCGATTTGAACAAATCCCATTTTGGGATTATTTTATTAACTCCATGTTTTATTGTACATTCGATGAAAATTTTAATAAAATGCAGTCGTTATTACTAATATTATAATGTTTTAATTATTTTTTTTTCGTTTCAAACGGAGTCACTCCGTACACATTTAAGCAGCAAACAGGCGTATTTACATTACAGCATCATCGCATACTAAACAGGAAAGCTAAACGCAAACTGCGCAACTCCAATCAGTCCATCAAACATTTAATACTGTTTCATAACTTTATTTATCCAATTTATGAGATAACTCAATAAAATTTAATTTAATTTAATTTTTAATTAATCTAAAATTGTACATTTGAGATATACTTATGTTTTATCAAGTCATAAATGCCTCTTCCATAACTGTAAACGTGTTTTTCTTCTCCTTTTATCCCACTAAACATCTGTTTAACTGCCCCTTATTCTACAAGTTTCCTTGACTGTAAATTACGGTCTTAACTATACAGATTAATACTTGTATTATAAATAAGTATTTTATTCTTGCTATGACATATGTTTTACATCTTTGGCAAGGGCAATTGAAGTTTGTATGGAACGTAAATAAATTATGTTCTGTTAGTAATATATCATAGTCGCAAATGCCTTCCACATTAACACTCCTGTTTGCAGTGGCCAGTTCGTACGTCCAGTCTTATCCATCGGACTCGTCGGCTTTCCTAGCTTGTTCCTTTCTTAGCATATATTTTGTTGTTCCGACGTTTCGGAAGGCTGGCCTAAAGAATGAGCTGCCAATTCAGACCGCGAGATTGTCTTGGGGTGCGGATCTACTTAATTTATCAAATGTTGTTAGCGTGGTGAAGACAATGAGGTATACAGTAGATGGTCAGTGCATACAGCACGCATGGAAAAATTAAGAAATGCGTTTTAATTACTCGTGAGGAGACTGGAGGAAGTAGGGTTGGGGTGTGTGTGAAAGTAGTTTACCTTAATACCGACTGGGCTACTGTTTCCGCCACATCACCTTTGAGTTCGTGTCATTACGAGACACTGAGGCAGCACAATGCGTTCTACATTGTACACCAATAGCATTCGAGGTAACACAGCTGTTTGTCGATGGTTCTTGTGTGGTGTTTGTCTTTGTTAGCTTTGTGGGTTGTAGTGGTCTCTCGTTCAAGCAGAAGGTAAGCATTTGCTTGGAATACGTTCACTGATTTTCCATTGATGATTTGTAAACTACTGACGAAATTTTGTGTTGCATATTGCTTCGGACTTGCCACCTTGAAAATCTGAAACCGTAATTTTTTTATGTTTGAGGTTAAAACTGAAATTATTGGGACTGGTGGACAGAAATCAAATGTTACGTTCTTCAGAATTACATTTCATCTTAACTTTCTGCTTCGAAAGCATGTTGCCTTATTGTAACAAAGCTACTTGCATAGCAGATAATAAATATTGTGACCAGGCATTATGCCAAAAACATTTTCTTTTGTTCAAATATATATCATGCATACGAACAAAACTGTTTACACTTTGAAGGACACTAATGCCAAACGCGTTTCGACCTCAGTGGAGAAAACAAATGAATTCATAAAATACAAATCACAAAAGATTATGGTTTTCTAGACAGCATAAAAAAGTATGTGCTATACAAAACCATGATTATGTAACACCTAACTGGACGTTAATTTCACAGGAGTTGGTGTATTAAATGTGAAACTCGCAGTGAATTAACGAGTTTAATTTTATAATTTAACTTTATTTTTTTTGCTTGTACAAAACCTGATATCTTATAGCATTTGAGGTCCTCATGGCTGTGAGTAAGAAGATGGGTCTCTTGTGATTTGTAGCGCCGTGTAGTCTGGTTGAAATTTACCAGCGTTTCAGAGGTCCTTACTGCATCTATCATCAGGGCGATGATGGAAGCACCAAGGACTTCTGAAACGTTCTTAAATTTCTAACCAGACTACACGGCGCTACAACCCAGAAGGCAGCAATCTTTGAAGAATTCTATTTGCTATTTTAATTTCTATTTCTTTCCCAGTTATGATTGGAAGATGTAGGTATGCGTTAATTTAATCAGATAGAAAATATGACTGCAAACGACGTTCTGTCAGTGTCACGTACAGCAGAACAGAACTGTACATTTTCAGTCACTGAGGTGAAAGACTGCGTAATCTAACACATTTATGTAGGAGCAAAATAACTTTGTGATATTTCGACAAGGTCTAATGCTACGCGATGATAGATATTTTAAAATGATTTCTGTTTTAACATTATCGTTCCTATCCAGTTCCTCAGCAAAACTTAGTTCCCGCGAAAGCCTTCCATATTGCTGCCCTATCTCCCGTGTCCCCTTCCTTTTCAGCCGTCTCCATAGCAACCATCGACTTTTTTAGATTTCTCCTTTCTTAGCATTTCGTCTCTGCCCCGATAAATCGTTCTGTTCTCCTTAAATCGATCCAAATAGTTGCATTACTTGAAACTAATTCATAACCGCCTTGTCTTTGCACTCTTCACATTGAAACCAATCAATATTTATTTTATTACTCCCCACCTCAGTAGTTGACACGGAGTCGAAAAATATCCGGATACCGGTTATTCACAAAGACATTTTCGTGGTTTTTGCTCAGTATCTCCAGGAAAATGCAGAAAATCGTTTTAAATTACGGCACGATAAATTCTTCCCACATCCGTTTAAATTATTCGGTCGTAATATTTTACTTACGAAAAATAACATCTATTTATGTGGATTATTGAACGAGATGTATACCGCTCGTACGTAATATTCAGTAGGTTCCAGGTTCAGACCTAGGCTTACAGATCGGCTAACCTGTGTTTCTTTAGTTTTCCTCCGCCCCCCCCCCCCCGGCCAAATTGAGGTCACGTGTTTTCTTTGAGGTACGAACTGAATTATTAAATATTTTGCAGACGATCTTTGGATTCAGAGGACAAAATCATTTTTTTATCGCCATCTTAACTGCCGCCTATAATATCCAATTCCTCGTCTTGGCATCCGGCCCGCCATGTTTTGTTTCGATTAAAAATTCGCGTACTTTTTAACATCTCGTTAAAAGAAATAAAAATTGTAAGATTTGAGGTTTTCACAGCGGTGAGTATGAAGATTTCTGTCTTCTGGGTTGTTGCGCTGTGTGGTCATCGCCCTGATGATGGAGGCAGTATGACCTCTGAAACGTTGGTAAACATCGACCAGACTACACAGCACAACAACCCAGAAGACAGAAATCGAAATAAAAATTGTTTCTGAAACCAGAAATATTTTAATTTGGGACCGAGCCTTGAGGATTCAAGGAATTGTATTCGGGGCGAATCTGTGCGCTCGAGATCCGTTACATGCGAACCGAAAGGATATGAGATTGGTGGCACGGTTAGGTTAAGTTATGAAACACGTTCTGTCCATATATTTATTTTATTTTTGCAACGGCTGTATTTCGTATCTCTGTGTCTCGATTCCCATTTCGATAGTCTTTTGTTTACATGTTGCTTGTGTTTGTTTTCCTTGTTCCCGCAGTTTAGTGACATTGGCAAAACACACCGATTCGCCCCGACTACATGTTGAATAAATTTTCGTACCTGAAGTTAATCAAAAATTGCATCTGATCTGCTGGTTGTTAAAGTAGTCGGGAAGGAACTATGCGTTTTGCCTACGTCACTAACTTGCAGGCGCATTGAAGGAAAACCAACTTATATACTACCTAATCCAAAACCATGACTGAGCTACAGTTTACTGCCACTAGGAAATAATGTTTATGACTTGGATAGTATAATGCACCCTTATCTGTCACCCCTCCCGGTCCCACCCTTCTTATCCCTTTGTATTTACTTCGAAGGACATGCGCAGATGTGGGCTGTTCTTTCCTCTCCAGATCGACCATCCAGTTGGAGTTCACTCATTCAATCAGTCAGATACTTCCGTGCTTCTTCTGCTGTTGCTGGAGTTGGTATTGTGGGATCAGTTAACAATTTAACCAGAAGGTAAGCCGCTTCTTAGAATGTTTTCGCAGCAGTTCCATTCTTCATTTTCAAGCCATGGGCATGCCTTGTTTGAAATATCGGGGTCGAGATCGTAACGGTACCTTTTTCTCGTGTGATTGTCAACGAAGGGTTTAGAACGTGTCATTGGTTTATTTCATAGCTTGACGGCGTGCGTTACCGGAGGAGAATTTAAACGAACTGGATTGGTAATCGTCCAGAATTACGTTTCATTTTATACTTCCTTCTAGCATTTCTTCTCGCGATGTCAAAAGAACCAAATTACCGATTTTAACGCAAGGAATTAACAAACTAGTTTCACTTCAGTTGATCGAGTACATCATTTTTATACATTCGACTTCATAATTAACGTTCCGACATATGAATCATTCATTTTCGTCTAATTTAAAACAAAAGGATTTTGAAAAGTGACCGTGGTTATATAAAGTTAAGAAAGTTAATTCAGCTGCTAAATAATCTGGTTGCCCCGGTCGACTGTGTGTCTTCCAGCCTGCTCTAACGTAGTGTTGAACAAAGAAATGATGGTTCAAGATGGCGCCGTCCCACCGTGCATGTAACAAAAGAGTTCGTTATAATTATTAATCTGTTAACAGCACAAATGCACTTGATGTGTGATTTCCTCAGTATTAAAATGTATTATTATGCATGCATCGTCGCATGTAACTCCCCTCGGAACGATGTAATAATCCTTACGAAGTATGAAATGCGTACCAGAATTTCCAATTTCGATCATATTCTGTAACAACAACAAAATTAATATGCTGGAATTAAGCTACCTAATAATCTTCCCCCCCCCCTCCCACACTATAGAAAATCTGAATTACGATAAAAAGAAGTTTAAGATAGCACTAAAAGATTGTCTCCTATCTAACTCCTACCCCCACAGAAAAATTTACCCAACCAAGAATTATCATCTGTTATAAATACACGTAAGCAATTTAGTTTATGGTTTATTGTGTAATTATTTTTGTTGTAATATTGTAGTTGACCGCAAATTACGATCTTAACTATGTAAATTTATATTTTTATTAGAAGAAAAAATGCTTTATCTGTGCTATGAACTATATATGCAATGTAAATAAATTTTATTCGGAAGCGTTCGTGCACCGAAACCTGTTGTCAAATGACGTTTAGTAAAGCAAATTGAGGAAATAAAGTTTGAAATAGTCTTGTCTGGCCTTTACGAGTGTGACAAAAACGCATTTACCCTGTCTGCCACTCATTTTGGCCAGATATCGAGGCCGTTACGCGTTTTAAAACAACTAAAAGCTCTTGTAGGATTCGATGAAATGTGCCCATTAGTTTACAAACATATCACAATCGTAAATAATCGCCCGAAATCCCTCTCCGCATAGGGGGATTTGTAGGAACTTCAAAGTTTTAAAATACGGTTTGCGTCTAATTAGTGTATTAACTTTGATCTTTACCTCTGGCAAAGCACACGGTATCTACAAAAACGCATTCAGAAAGCAACGTAGAATGAAAAAAATGACTCATGAATAAGCTGTCCTGCGAAGTTCTGTTTTTTTTTTGAATGTACAAACGGGTGGTAAGTCATTAAAGCACGACTTTATGAACGTAAGAGTGTGTAAAACTTTATTTCCAATCCTTTGACTTCGTGCGCAGGCCTTTCGGTATTTTTAAACGAGGAATTCGCGAAATTTCATTGGCTGAATATACCACCATTATTTTGCGCGGGTTATCACGGTACCCAGTGAAAGCTGATGGGGTACCAGGAGAAAATATTAATACAAGAAAACAGTTAAGATATAGTGTACCCAAGATATAATGGTAAATATTTTTGATAAACCATTTATAGGATTGGAATAATGTAGACGAAATTTAATTAGTTTGATAATTGTCCTTAGTTTTTCGATGTTGGAGTTTAATTCGTATTTCAACACAACTTATGTCTGAAATTTGAATTTATATATTATATTGTAGTAAATTTACAACGGGCCTTCACTAATTGCTTGTTGTGGTGAAACAGGGCTGCAGGTAATGTCCGCGTGTGGACATTGTCCTGTGTTAACGATTATTTGGGTTTTAATTCTGGACAGAAAGTCTAAACGTTGTGAGTCGCCAATGTCTCGATCTGAAAAGATTGCTCAGTTATCGAAGACAGACCGCCGACCAAACTCTTCGGGGTCCCTTCATATTCGTGACCCATCTCTGTTGCGTCCTGGTTTAGCACATGTTGACATATGAGAGAGGTCCCGGCTTCAAAAATCAGGCACGCATCTCGGCTACAATATCACGTGATTCGTATTTTCTGTACTCAGTGGATGTTAAATAGTGCGTACGACAGAATATGTTGAAAGATAAAGATATCTGTTTAAGATCCTACCTCGTCCTTAACATACGAAAAATAATGAAATGTGGAAATTAATTTTATTTTGTGTATTACTTTTCAAGATGCCGCACTACAGCACTACTCCTGATACGCTGTTAAACACGGCATACATTGCACTGGGAAATTACGTGAGGCAGATCATGAAGCAGTTGATCCAGACTCCTTCAGAACCAAGAGGTGATGATCACAGATATCACCACTACGAAGAACCATGCAACAAACTGCAAAGACATCTTGCACGATTGCCAGCTTACAATGGAAGACTAATATCAAATTACTTACTAGGACGTCTGTGTAAAACTTACAGTGAGATTATGGCCAATCCAGAATTCAGAGACGCTTGCGAAGAAATAACACCATTTTTTGTTAAATCTCTGTTACATCCGTATGTTAGAACGTTGGATGGAGTCCGATGCCCTGCACATCCACATCTACTCGATATTTATAAGCCTGAGAGCTGTGAATTATTTTATAAGATATTGCCATTATTTGAGGAGTCTTGGGACGTAAAAATTGGTCCAGCAGACAGAACCGAATGTGCTCTGTTGGAATTGGGTGCCCTTAGAGAGTCGTTAGTGAAATTTATGTCACGTAGTTGCACGGACAGCGATATTGAGACGTTAGCCAATGAATGCAAGAATATAACGCATTTGGATATTAGCTGTTCCACGGAGCTGTCTGATAATGCTATTGATCATCTTTTGAAGTTCAACAGTCTGCGAGAACTGAATTTGTTGGAAGTGAATTCCATATCGCAAGAAGCATTGCACCACCTGCTGGCTAGATTCGCCGAGGTTGACATATCTGGAAGCACATCCAAGAAACCGCGTCCCCCGTTGTATAGGTCACAACAGTTGATTCGTATAGGCTGTTCCAACCCTTCGGCACAGACAATCAGTTTAATCTCGCAATTCAGCAGCCTCTGTTTCATATACTTGTCGCACGTAGTAGACTGCGTCTTGACACCACTGGCAGAAATCAAAAAGGTATTGATGTTTACTCTGTCGGACTCCAGGTTCGTTCTTGTAAAGGATTTTCTGATTGCAAAAGGGAATGGACTAGTGTGTCTAAATTTGATCGATGTCGTCGACACGGATTTCAATTTCATTACAGAGAATTGTTACAAAGTAAAGTGCATACATCTTTGCTTTAAAGAGAGGGAACACCTCATTTTGCCAAGGAAATGGAATAGGCCTGGTACCTTATGGGTTCCGGCATCTCCACCGACTCATTGGGCTAATTTTCTTCAGATAAATATAAGCGATCTTCACGTCGTAGACTTCGTTTTAACTCGGTTTCCAAAACTGACGAGGTTGTTCTTAAGCGACGAGATCGACGAGTTTTTTCTCGAGAGTCTTATGCAACGTTTCCATAATAATAGGCGTATGGAGCAATTGTTCTGGGGGAAAACCCTCGAGGTAGAATTTAAAGAGAAAGTCGTTACTGTCAGAAGATTTTGTTCGGGTAGGGAATTCGGCTACCAACACATCTATCCGTAAGTAATAATTTGGCAGCCAAATACAAGAATATCACTTTTATCATTTTCACTAACTCGTGTATGTTTTGATGTTCAAATTCCAGGCATGTAGTGAAAGAATATGCGAATGTGTTTTAACACACAGCAGATAGCAAAGCTATTCACAGAACTTGAACTCTTTGTAAATGAACTTCCTGGTGAGGTCGATGAACGTAGTTGATGCATGTATTTCAGTGTTTAACTAAATTCTACTTTTAAGTCGCATATTCATGATGTTTATTCTTATTAAATTTACAAAAATAATGTAACTTCTTATGTGTTTCTCGTATCTTGTATTATTCAATAAAAGTTAAGGGTTGTAGTAAATTAAAAACGTGTTGTATTGCGCCTACGTACCCTCATTATGCTTCCCTCCTTGCACAGAATTGAACTGCGCCGGCCTGCAAAAACCTGTGACGTCACTACATTGCAGTGGAGCCTTGTATAGTACCTCACAGATGGCAGATGTGCATGAAATGAATTAAACTTTGAATTCTGTTTTGACAAGTTGACATTTTCGTATAGCAGAAGATAACAATAATAATCTCGCCGCTTCTTAATCACAGTTCATGAAATAATTTATCAGTTACAAATGTTAAGCGAACCGAGGTATTTTAGTGTTTTTCTTTCGTTGCTACAGAAACGTTTCATAATAAAAACAAACAGTTGCCATCGATAAGGAGATAAATTTGAATTGGGCATAAAAAAAATTCTACCGTTAACTGTATCGGCATTTGGGCACATTAACTTCCTGGTAGCAGAACCCGCGGGTCCAATAGGAAAGCCCGCCACCAGCCACGATCCCGAGCCAATTCCATTTACCATCCTCACAGCCCACCTCCCTAAGATCAATCTTGATGTTATCCTACCATCTACTCCTTGGTCTGCCTAGTAGTCATTCTCCAGAAGGATTCCTTACTTACTCTTGTCTCCCCTACGTGCTACATTTCCAGCCCATCGGAGCCTCCTACATTTCACCATCCTCACTATGCTAGGTGACCCTTTCAATTCACGCAGCTCCTCGTTATGCAAATTCCTCACATATTTCGTCCCTCCTGAGTCCAAAAATCATCCTGGGACACACTGTTTTCAAACACGTGTAATCTACGTTCTTCCTTCAAGGCAAGAGACCATTTTTCACAACCATACGAGACTACAGGCAAAATTATTCTTTTATATATTCTGATCTTCTGTGTTTTTGATAACAAAGGAAATTAGAACAGTTTTTTTGAATTGAATAAAAACAAGTGTTCTCCTAATGAATTCTACTCTTACTTTCATCACGAACCTCAGACTACTAATGTAGGTATAGTCTGGAGATATTAGTGAGTTAATACATTTCGAAGAAAATTGTAAGGACTTACCTGCTGTCAACCTCTGTCCAACCTGGAATTACTTCCCATTGTCAAGGCCTTGCCAAATCGGCCCTTCTATCATTTCACGTGGAACGGAACGCATCGACACCAAGAAATCAATACATTTTTATGTTGGAAGTTCTTAGTAAATTGTAACTGGAGATGGCTGTCTTCCGGGTTGTTGAGACGTGTACTCTGGTAGAAGTTTACCGAAGCTCAGAGGCTAGTGCTGACTTCATTATCGCCCTGATGTTGGAGGCAGAATTGACCTCTGAAACGTCGGTAAACTTCTACTAGACTACACAGAGCAACAATCCAGAAGACAGCCATCTTCAAACTCACTGCCGTGAAAACCTCAAATCCTACAAATTGTAAGTGATTTTTCGACTGCTCGTAACATTCTCGTAATCCTGGAGTTCAGACTTTAAATGTCTCTCCTGTGCCTTCTTCTAACGTTTGTGTGGAAACAGTCTAACGAACCAACGGGAAGATAAACGTGTCTACATGACGTATATAACTGAAATATTAATGGTTTTTGTTCATTAGACCTATGATTACGTTGTCTTTCTTGGTTCATAAAGAAGAATTCAAAATATAGAACGAATCACCAAGACATGACGTCTAGCTTGATTCGTAAAGATTCACTTCGTTTGAAAATTCGGGATCTCAATAAATAAATTAACGAAACGTGATCCATGAAAACCACGTTTCTCAAGAAACACTAGGATTTTTCATAATTTGTGAACGGTACCTCGTGGAATCGAGGTATGAACATATTCTCATACGGGAATTTGTAAATTCTGACATTCCTGCAATTAATATTTTAAGGTCGATTCTCCAGCACGGCTACACCCGACCTTCAGCAGCCTCTTTCGACGTGCTGGACCAACTTTGGGCCTTTACATGAACAAGGTTCTCTATATAAGGATGACAAAGATAAAACTACACTGAACTTATCAAATAGCTAAGAGCTGAAGATTAAAGTTTGCCGATAAGTTGGAATGATAGAATGTACAGTTGTTCCGCGAATGATCAATTTTTAACACTTTTGAACTTTCCGCTAAAAAAGCTTTATGTTATATTTCATTCTGATTGTACAATTAATTTTCCTACGCCTGGACATATTAGCTTTACATTTCTTGTAAGGTTACTAATTATTCTAAAATGTACACAGCGTACTAATAGGAAGTAATGAAACATGAATATATTACAAAAAAAAAAAAGTAAAATTTTATTGTATAAAACAAAAACGCAACTGCAGGAATATACATAAACTCTCGTTTAGTCAGGTATGTAATGGAAATTGTTATCAGGAGTTAACATTTATCACTGGGACAATAACGAACGTTCGGGATTATTTTCCATCATCAGGATTCATCGCCATGATGATGAAGTCAAAAAGGACCTCTGAAACGTCGGTGAACTTCTACAAGACTACACGGCGCAACAACCCAGAAAGCGGACCTCAAGTATCCCTTTGAAGGTTAAAACGTGCACACGTACATATATACTTAAAGCCAGTTAGTTATTTATTTTTAATTAGTAATTATATTTTTATTTGCCGTTTTGAGATAATTGCTCCTGTGTTACGTCACATTTTAACATTAGTTTAAGTGGGTAATTTCCCTCACTGTGAAACTACGCCTTTGATCCTATTTATAAGTAAGGAAACAGGGTTATTGTTAATTATAGACCTATCTAGATTTTAAACAATTTCTCAAAAAATTTAAACCATTATAAACTACGTCCTTGACTGAATTTTGCCCTGCTAAATCGTTAGACTACTGTACGCCGTCAAGGACACGGGACAGATTTCGCCGTAGATCTTGGTCGGATTGGTGGACAATGCATGTTAGTGATAGCAAAACAGTTTGATATGTAATGAACGAACTTCAATAGTCGGAACGGAAAAAAGTCTATCTTCAGCAGTTTATTTAGTCTAATACACAGACACTGAATTCGGCAATTTATCCAATGCCACCAGCTGGCTTACGCCCAGCGTTGCCGAATATAATTTCGTCCCCTAACGCCATCATTTTTCGGTTCTTTGTTTGACCGCTTTAACTGCATCCCTCATAGAAAATCTTCCACATGGCTGGTATACACCGACAGGGGTGTAACTACAAAAGCTTAACCTAGACGCACTGGGAAAAGCAGATCAGAATTTTCAGAACAAAGATCCCTGCTTTCAACACGAATTTGGAAACGTTTTGAAACAAATTGTACAATCTCTTGTTTTACCATCGCTTTGTTTTTCAGGGAAAGTTTGTTTTATTTTTTTATTTCGATTTTAAGCCAAATCTTCTGTCAGGTCTCTCGTTCTATTTTGTTAGTTACGCTGAAGACTTTTGATCTTAAAACCTTGCACACCGTGCAGTGTTGAATATTTATCTAAAGTATATAAAATCATGCATACAATGAGTAATGCCCACGCAACTTGAAGCTCGCAATCCTGAAACAGAGAACGCAACCAAGGCTCACCGTAGACCAACAACGGAAACCTCAACTTGGGCCAGTAAACATTAAGCAGAGTGACTCAGTTTAGATAATACACCAACTCGTGCGCAGTTAAACGTTCAGCGTGGTATTACACGAAGTGTGGCTTTATAAAGTGCGACCATTTTATGCTCGGTGCTTTATAACAAACCATCGTCTCATGAATTATATGATTTTAATAGGCAGAGTAATGATTTAATATTTCTGTCACTGATGATGACGTCTTGAGGTCGAAACGCGTTTGGCACAAAGTGTTATTTAATGTGTAAACAGTTTTGTGTGTATTATTTCATATATTTTAGTTAAAGCTTTTGAAATATCTTCATTTTACATAAGCTTTTCAAAGCTAGTAGTCAAATAGGTAATTCCTTCTTTCGTGCTTTAGGAATCTCAAGCCATAAAGCCTACCTTGTTGTAAAGATACACAAAATAGTGAGACATGAATATTGATGTATTTATTTATTTGTTATAGAATGCGGTACATATCAGATTTGGCGAGCAACGCTCTGGGAAATGTCTTGACACAAAATTTGAGGCGGATAATTGAGGCTTCAGATCCAGAAGATGTAGAGAGGTCCCTTCTGAAACTGTCCGAGTCTCTGGAGAAACTTCTTAGTGGTGCGACGGAACTCACTGCCGTGAAAACCTCAAATCCTACAAATTGTAAGTGATTTTTCGACTGCTCGTAACATTCTCGTAATCCTGGAGTTCAGACTTTAAATGTCTCTCCTGTGCCTTCTTCTAACGTTTGTGTGGAAACAGTCTAACGAACCAACGGGAAGATAAACGTGTCTACATGACGTATATAACTGAAATATTAATGGTTTTTGTTCATTAGACCTATGATTACGTTGTCTTTCTTGGTTCATAAAGAAGATTTCGAAATATAGAACGAATCACCAAGACATGACGTCTAGCTTGATTCGTAAAGATTCACTTCGTTTGAAAATTCGGGGTCTCAATAAATAAATTAACGAAACGTGATCCATGAAAACCACGTTTCTAAAGAAACACTAGGATTTTTCATAATTTGTGAACGGTACCTCGTGGAATCGAGGTATGAACATATTCTCATACCGGAAGTTGAAAATTCTGACTTTCCTGTAATTAATATTCTCATAATTCTTCAGGCTATGTGGTTGTAGCTCAGACACTCGGTCAGTCGTCTGCGAGCCATCTTCATGAGCCTGTCTTTTTATTGGGAGCAGGAAATCGAACGGGTCGATCATTACGTAAGTCGCTTCATTGCATTTACTTAATCTTATACCATTGCATGTATTGAAATTATAAATTTACATAATTTATACTACTACTACTACTACTGAATTTAAATAATCGTGAGTGGTAGCCATTACGACCAAAACTTCATTTGCCTTTGTTGATTCGTGGCAAAGAATTTATAAAATTACATCAGTTTTCCGCGTGGCAAAGTTGTCAAAATTATTATTGAGCCTGAAGATGGCTGCCTTCTAGGTTGTTTTGTCGTGTAGTGTGGTTGAAGTATACTGTGGTTTTAAGGTACTTGCTGCCTCCACCAATCTCCCTGATGTTGAAGGCAGAATTGACCTCTGAAACGTCGGTGAACTTCTACTAGACTACACAGAGCAACAATCCAGAAGACAGCCATCTTCAAACTCACTGCCGTGAAAACCTCAAATCCTACAAATTGTAAGTGATTTTTCGACTGCTCGTAACATTCTCGTAATCCTGGAGTTCAGACTTTAAATGTCTCTCCTGTGCCTTCTTCTAACGTTTGTGTGGAAACAGTCTAACGAACCAACGGGAAGATAAACGTGTCTACATGACGTATATAACTGAAATATTAATGGTTTTTGTTCATTAGACCTATGATTACGTTGTCTTTCTTGGTTCATAAAGAAGAATTCAAAATATAGAACGAATCACCAAGGCTTGACGTCTAGCTTGATTCGTAAAGATTCACTTCGTTTGAAAATTCGGGGTCTCAATAAATAAATTAACGAAACGTGATCCATGAAAACCACGTTTCTCAAGAAACACTAGGATTTTTCATAATTTGTGAACGGTACCTCGTGGAATCGAGGTATGAACATATTCTCATACGGGAATTTGTAAATTCTGACATTCCTGCAATTAATATTTTAAGGTCGATTCTCCAGCACGGCTACACCCGACCTTCAGCAGCCTCTTTCGACGTGCTGGACCAACTTTGGGAGGAGGAGCAGGAGTCGAATGAGGCCCAAGAGGCGGTCCAGTTTCCTCATCATCAGCCGAGTTAAATCTCTTGATCATTCCATCAGCAGCAGAACTTCTTATAACACGGACTGCAGATAAATCCAGCTCCTCGAGACACTCAAATCTTAAAATATATTCAGTAACCTCGTCTGATATATCTGTAGAAAAGCTGATGTCCAAGCACTTAAGTTGCTTGCAGTTTTCAGCAAGGACTCGTACGTCTCCGTCCTGGCAGCTGCGAGATGAAAATTTCTGCAACGTGTCTGCAAATCCCCTCACATCCAATTTCAAATCCATAGATCTTTTTGCCATTCCTATACTAAGCTTTGTTAGACCGCTCAGTAAAGGCAACGTCATATATATTAAATGAGAATCTTTAATTTTATAATAATCAGGTAGCTCTCGATGTGGATAATACGGGATACACTCGAGTTTCTTCACAGATGGAGGTATCACAGTTTGAAGTATGATCGGCGCTATTTCCTCGCAGAATTCACTCAATGCTGGAATACCTCTCAATTCAGTGTAAACTTTATTCACGTGTCCAATTAGCAGAACGACGACTTCTCTGGCTCGGTCTTCCGTCGCACCACTAAGAAGTTTCTCCAGAGACTCGGACAGTTTCAGAAGGGACCTCTCTACATCTTCTGGATGTGAAGCCTCAATTATCCGCCTCAAATTTTGTGTCAAGACATTTCCCAGAGCGTTGCTCGCCAAATCTGATATGTACCGCATTCTATAACAAATAAATAAATACATCAATATTCATGTCTCACTATTTTGTGTATCTTTACAACAAGGTAGGCTTTATGGCTTGAGATTCCTAAAGCACGAAAGAAGGAATTACCTATTTGACTACTAGCTTTGAAAAGCTTATGTAAAATGAAGATATTTCAAAAGCTTTAACTAAAATATATGAAATAATACACACAAAACTGTTTACACATTAAATAACACTTTGTGCCAAACGCGTTTCGACCTCAAGACGTCATCATCAGTGACAGAAATATTAAATCATTAGTCTGCCTATTAAAATCATATAATTCATGAGACGATGGTTTGTTATAAAGCACCGAGCATAAAATGGTCGCACTTTATAAAGCCACACTTCGTGTAATACCACACTGAACGTTTAACTGCGCACGAGTTGGTGTATTATCTAAACTGAGTCACTCAGCTTAATGTTTACTGGCCCAAGTTGAGGTTTCCGTCGTTGGTCTACGGTAAGCCTTGGTTGCGTTCTCTGTGCCAGGATTGCGAACTTCAATTTGCGTGGGCATTACTCATTGTATGCATGATTTTATATATTTTAGATAAATATTCAACACTGCACGGTGTGCAAGGTTTTTGAGCGTACCTAACAAAATAGAACGAGAGGTAGTTTATAGTGGCTTAAATGTTTTGAGAAATTGTTTAAAATGTGACTTAACACAGGAGCAATTACCTCAAAACGGCAAATAAAAATAAAATTACTAATTAAAAATAAATAACTAACTGGCTTTAAGTATATATGTAAGTGTGCACGTTTTAACCTTCAAAGGGATACTTGAGGTCCGCTTTCTGGGTTGTTGCGCCGTGTAGTCTTGTAGAAGTTCACCGACGTTTCAGGGGCTATGAGAAGGGCATAATTTATCTGGATGGATCATTGCTACCGGACACTTCGTCTTCCTCTCTCGTGTTTAAAATTATGGATACGAAATATCAGTTTATGCATGTTTGTTACTTCTGTTGGTTTAAATGTCAGATACCTGAATGGAATATGAATAGATTGGAGGGAATATTCGAATGCTAAGTACACACTGGTAATTTATAGTTGGGTAATGGCAACACATACGAGCTGTTGTCCTGTTCTGCTAATCGCAGAAACATACAATCCACCAATATACAAATCCTCGCTTCAACCCTGAAGGTGGAGGTTGTATGTTTCAATGAAATTATGGTGTCCAAAAGTCTGCTACAAGAAGCAACAAACCAGAAAATCGTATTAGTTCACATCAAAGAGCCTAAGTCAGATTCGAAACAACATAATACGCCCGGATTCCATAAAATGAAGGTTGTTGCTACAGAGTGGGAGAGAGTACAAGTTGGACTCGGCTGAAAGGAGTGAGATTAGAATATGAGTGTAAATTGACTGATTTTGTGAGTACTGGCATTGTCTTGTTACGTGTTGCTACGCTGTTGGCAAAGGGCTGGATTCTTTTCTAAGTGCTGAGCGCACTATCGTTAACATAATATCTGTTCTGGACAGGCCTGTTTTATCCTGCGGGTCGTAGCAGGGTTTGGAATAAGGAAAAGAGACATAACCAATCAGAAGGCCATGATGATGGCCTCTTGAGGTCGAAACACTTTTGGCACTAAGTGTCTTTTCAAAGTGTAAACAGTTATGTTTGTGTGCATGATTTTATATATTACACACGTGTAATTCACACTTGTTTCCTTTCATATCCACACCAGTTAAATAATATTCATTTAGTGGCTTGTGATCTAACGCTTATTAATACAGCGTACACAAGCATCGGTATTTCGCATTCAGAGAATACTGATAACGTGTTTATACCCTCTTTACATCTACGGTCAACTGTAGGACAGAGTGTATAGTTTTATTGCCTGACTGTACTTTGCATCTCCCACCAGCTGTTAAACTCAGCCCAGTCTGGAACTTAGTTTCTGTTGTCAAGGCCCTTGTCTGTAGAGGGTTTGACGTTTTGTGACAGAAAAGGTTTCGCAGACAGTGACTAGGCTAAGTTAAAGTTTTAGTTTCATGTGTTTCTTGAACAGATTAAATAAATTTAACGTAAATTGTATGAACGTTATGGTCTGTCCGGTTGTTTTGTCTAAACAAATGTTTTCTTATTAAATTTGATGCCTGAGGTCTACAATTAACAAACTAACAGACTCCATGGGTGAAAGTTCATGTAAAGATAATATTCACTATGCCAAATGATAAATGTTTAATCTTTTATGGAACCAGTAATTTCATTACGATGCCGTATTCAATAAATAACGAGCCACTGGTCTCCATAATGTAGCCTAGCAAGTGAGTCCAATTTACAACCTCTGGTACTATTGCATTAAAACACATTTTAATATTATCTTGACATTTTGATTAAGTCTTTCAAGTGGCCAGTTCCCGTCGGGGTTTCAGACCAGAAATATGAATTAATTTATCATTCATCTCACGAGTGCTACATTCACTGACGGCTTAAGGACATTCAAGTATAATACGAGGCGCGTCCCAAAAGTAAGTTTCCCTGGGGCCGTTTACAGAAACAAAACACAATTTCATGAAAATATTTATTGCAACAGATACAGCAAGTGTCCAGCTATTTTTCAACATATTCGCCACCGGAATTGAGACATTTGTCATACCGTGGGACCAACTTTTGAATACCTGTGTCGTAGAAGTCTGCCGCCTGGGATTGGAACCACTGTGTGACAACCATCTCCGCCTCTCTGTCATTCTCAAAACGCTGACACTGACCGGACAGGAATTTCTTGAGGTGTGCTTGCTCATGACGTTAGGCCCATAGACCCGGCACAGCTGACGATGAATTTCGATCGGCGCTATGCTCTGTGCATTCAAAAACTTTATCACTGACCGCACTTCACAGTCGGCGGGGGCTGGAATAAGAACCTCCATCTTCAACAGCTGCAACGATGCTACTGTGAGAACGCGGGAAGTACCGTTAGTGCATGCGCCATGCTACGTCATTGCTCTATCACGTACGCACAGTCGCTTCGCTCAATATAAGGTTTGCTAGCTGTGGGACGAGTGGGAAACTTACTTTTGGGACGCGCCTCGTATTATAAGAATGCAAATTACGAAGCTCAAAACCATTGAATTGTCTCCTGCCTTCTCTTATTTTGCTTTATACGTCAAATGTTAATTAATCTCAGAACTCACAATCTACGTTCTTCATTAAATGTTGGGTATAATGTTTCAGATTCATACAAAACAACAGGAAGAATTTTTTTTTT
The DNA here is from genome assembly GCF_000696155.1 of Zootermopsis nevadensis. The sequence goes on along the minus strand of NW_019060790.1, from coordinate 62,443 downwards.
CCATTATTACATCAAATATAACCAATCATGGTTCATGCCTCAGCGTACGTTTCTCCTGGCCGATCGGCAACCTTTCTAGATTGAGAACTTGACAAGTTAGACAACTGAATAAACAAATAAATTAATAAAACTTAATTTATAAAAATAGCATTTGGAATTAAAACCAAAAACATTTTTAGCGCCGTGTGCAAATGGGACCTTGTATCAATATATTTTCATACCGGAAGTTTTCGTCGGGAATGTTTACTTCCGGGAAGTTACGTAATATTTTCATACTTTTCTAGGTCGTCCAGTTGGAGTTGAGCTATTGAGTCACTCACTCTCCAGTCTTCCTCTAGTGTTGTCGTCATATTGTGAGGGTACATTTTAACCGCTTAATTAGAAGGTGAGCTGTTTAATTATATTTACGTACTCTTCGTTAATTTCATGCACGTAATTTATTTTATTGCTAAATTGAAATCTTCGTGATTACTGTTCATCGCGCCGAATATCTCGGTTGTGTTTCGCGATTTATGGTGAAAGTTAAGAGAGAAGAAAAAAACATGGCGTAAATTTACTGCGTTAAATGCCATGCCGTACGGAAATGTTACGAACGTGTATTCTGTTTGAAGATGTTAACAATTCATGTTTCCTTCAAGTATCGTGGAAGACGGTCATGTTTATATTTGCAGCCGTGAGAACCTAAAATCTCACGTCTTGAAACATTTTCTCTACAGAATATAAGAAGATTACTTTTGTTATTAAAATTTCTCTCCCATTTAAAGCAGACTCCATTTAAAAATTTACGCATGCTATTTCATGGAAGAGAGATGACATTCAAGTGCTGAATAGTAGGTTTAGTTCAGTAAACCAGGGCACGTTTCTCGATCTAATTGGCAGTATTTATAAACTAGGAGGTTGTAGTTGGTTTAGACGTAACATTTAAAATTTATGGATAAATTAGTGGATTTATTATTAATGTTATTATTTACTTTGCTCACTGAACTAGATGAGCTTATGTTATGTGTTGTTTACTATTTCTTTCTTCTAATCAAGAACAAAAGGATGAAATATCAGAAGGACAAAATTAATGAGCTTGCAACACACAGTAAGAACAAAAACTTTAGAGACTTTTTACAGAGGTATAATTTAATTTAGGAAGGGTTACCGATCTAGAAGTAACTTGGTAAAGGATAAGAATGGTGATCTACAAGGAGATTCCCACATTTTGAATAGATTAAAGAATTACTTCTCTCGGCTAAGTAACAACGTAAAACTTAGTGAAATGAATCAAGGTTTAACTTTCAGCGCAGTTAATTTAGCAAGTACCCACATGAAATTCGAGTTTTATTGTATTTGATGATTTGACACAGAGAAATAATGCTTAAGTGATATATTCGGAATAGACCTAATCCCGAATTTTAGTTTTACCACGAATATTAAAACCTTTTCCAACGTAAATTACCTTTCTTTGCGTATCACCAATAGACAAAAATAAATCGATCACACAGAGCGTAGAATCAAGCGCACGCCGTTGTTCAGGCACACGAAATATTGAGAAACAAATATTGATAAATACATTTATTTTTTATAGCATGCAGTTCCCTGTTACTTCTGACACGATTTTCAATGTGATGGTCAGTCATCTGGAGGTCTTCGTGTCTCAGTCCATGAGGCAGATGATTGAGGCTCCAAAACCAAGAGGTGATGATAACAAGTATCATCACCATCACGAACCGTGCAGTGATCTGGAGCAACTTGTTGCATCTGTACACAGACAACGAGCCAGTGAGGTCACCCTTCTGCTAATTGGACGCGTTAATAGGGTTTACATTGAATTGAGAAATTTTCCAAATTTGAGAGACGCTTGCGAGGAAATATCGCCGATGGTACTTAAATCTGTGATACATCCATCAGTGAAGAACCTCGATTGTCTTCGGTATTCTCGACATCGAGAGCTAATTGATTATTATAAAATTGAAAATTGTGATTTAATATATAAGACGACGTCTCTACTGAAGGGGCTAACAGATCTTGGTATAGGAAAGGCACAGAGAACCGAAGAAATGCGATTGGAATTGAGGGGCTTTTCTGACACGTTACAGAAATTTTCATCTCGCAGTTGCGTGGACAGAGACGTAGAAATCCTTGCTGAAAACTGTAGGAAACTTAAGTGCCTGGACATTAGTTATTCTAAAGGTATCTCAATTTTGGCTGTTGCTAGTATTTTAAGATTCAGACATCTGGAGGAGCTGAATGTAGGTGGAATCAACAACTCCGGAGACTTTCCCTTGGATTTGTTGAACAACCTCATTGAGGATGACTTATCTAGGGGAATGAATGTCGGTGAGGGAAGAGATTCAGCGGAAACTGCCGTTACCTCTCAGTCTCCAACTTCTACCATATTCCGAACAAAATTTTTGAAGAAATTCGGGTTTAGCTGTTCTAAAACTCTTTACGTTATTTCCGTAACATTGCTTTCCAACCTTACTTCGCTTGTATTGACAGACGTAAAAAATTGTACCTTGACTCCACTGGTAAGTCTGAAATCTTTACGAGAATTTACTTTATGGTTTTCAACTTATAAACTTGTAGAGGGTTTCCTGAAATCGGTAGGCAGTCAACTCAATTGTTTAAACTTCACTGATGTTACTGGAACGAGTTTTGATGATATTGTGCGTTACTGTACCTCAGTAGAGTGCCTACATCTTTGCTTTTCACGATCTGACGATCTTCGTTTGCCAATGAACTGGAACGTACCTGGCGCCATTTTGAATTCTTCTGATACCTTGCCAAGCGTTAGGACTCTTCAGCTACTATTGGATGACCTTGCTATTGCAGAATATATCCTGACATGTGTTAGGAATCTCAGGACCTTATTCTTCAGTACCTTGTTTGATCGATATTTTTATGAGGTTGTAATGCAGCGTGTGCATTGCCCACTTTTGAGGAATTTTTACTGGGGAGATAATGTTGCAGTAACTTTTGAAGGGAGGAATGCCTCTATCACGAAATTTTATTCCAATGGTAAAAGAAAAGTCCAGAATGTAGTAGTCGAGTAAAGCATTTGGTATGAAAATAGGGGGATCATTTTTTTTTAAATTATCCCTTTCCATTCTTGTTGGACATCGTACAGATTTCATTAAGTGCCTGTGTGTGTGTGTGCTTCTTAAATCATATATATTGTTTGATGATTGTAATTCGACATGTAACTTAAAGGTTATAAATGTAGACTATTTTCAGAGATAACGTGAAAAAATAAATTTATAAAACGGTTAATAATTTTAATAGAAGTACCTCGTTGAAAATACGGAAACAGTTAAGGCATGTAGAATGTGACGGAATTTTAAATTTATTAAAATTTATCTAATGTGATAATTTTATTTTGTACTTAATAAATGTGACGTGTGTACTAAATTATGAAGTAATATTTCTTCCCTTTCCACTTCTGTTTTAGTCCACCATATTTACTTGAAAAACAGACAATGCGTAGTTTGTAGCTGTACTCGTTGCAGGAGGTTCATATAAAACCTGCTCCTAGACAGAAGACGGATCCCCCACTTACTGCGCAAGATGTTGAACTCCTTACTGGCAAGTGACGTATTCAAATAACAACAATATAAGCATTTCAGAACTTTTAAAACAATTAATTAGCGATTTAACAACAGCAAATTCAACTTATGCTAAGGTACTTTAGAAAATATTTTGAATGTAGGACGCCATGCTCAAATGCAGAAAGCACACGAAATGTTGGGTGTTCGTGTAGAGGGCATTTCTACGGGTAAAATTCCGAACATTCTGTATCATGTAAACAGGTCACTTAACCAGATATAATGACTCAAGTGTTTTCGAAGATCTGGCAAATTTGAAACAATGAAAATACCCTAATAAAACAATTTGTATTCATGAAGAAATTACTAGATCCGAATTAGAACTTCCTGATTTCAGTATCTTGTCATGTTTGTAGATTCTTATTGAAGAAAGATGCTTAGATTGTGCCTTAAAATAGGCCACTGCTGCTTAGTATATCCGTTCTTTTAAAATAGCCTATTATATTCATCAATCATTGCTCTAGTTGTGACTCAGCTTGCCTTGCTGTTGATCGCTGAGCAAACTGTTTCGGTTTAAACTCCGATTATCCATCTTCAGGGCCAATATTTTTAAATACTTAAAGAGATTTTTAAAAAATAATGTCTACGCCATATTTTCTGTCTAAAACGCTTTAACGCTGAGAAAATTCCTCTCCCAATTCTCTATTGATCGTAACTTTATACACGCCCCTCGTAAAGCATTGGTTCTGTGCCTGCAGGCTCTCCAGAAAAATCAAGGGGGAAATTGAAACACCCCCCCCCCCCGAAATTATTCACAGTTGCTTTGCAGCTTGGTTGCAAATCTGATGTATTGTTTGAATATACGCAAAATGTTATTACGATTCGATATAAAATAATCAGTATTTCGTTTTCTGAGTTTATAAAATATGATTATTTAACTACGCGTGAGGTGCAATATATATTCAAAATTATATTACGCTTGTCTAACCGTGCTAAAATCACTATCATTGAAGATGATGGCCTATTTTTGAAAAAAAGTCAAGTGTATGAAGCGAAGTTTAATTTGTGGTGTACAGATGTCTCTCTGAAGTAATTTACATATTCTCGTAATACGCTCATAGGTGTCTCCACTATGCATTTCTGTTCACAGTGTAGCAAATTTCTTTGTAGATTTTTGTTTTATAATTATTATCTATATTTCTGGGTATAGAATACTTTCTTCAAACTGCGTAGATCTACGTGAAATGTAACTATTTTTATTTTTAAACCGACGGCCTTGGAAAATTTTGAAAAGGGGGAGGGTGCGGCATTTGATAGGATTTATACTGTTGTAATTTTTATCATGGAATGTGGATGATGTGTTTAGTAATTGTTTTTCTTTAAGTTATCAAAATTTCTTCTACACACTTATTTCAAAGTGAACATCACCCCGAGAATATGCACACGGAACGAAATGTTCAGTTGTAGGAAACCGATGTTATATGATCCTCCGTGATTGGTTACCGCAAGTGAACCAAGTTGGCTAGCAACTTCTGATGTAAGAAGATGAGAATCTGTGCCGGTTTTCATGTCTTGTGTTCGAAATGTTTTTTTTTCAAGTTTCTGGGTTGTTGTGACGTGTAGTCTGGCAGAATTCTACCGGCGTTTCAGAGGTACGTGCTGCCTCCATCATACGGGGCCATAATTTACTCGAGTTAGATGCGTTTCTATAGGCCAGTAACTTTAATTTTAACCTACGTTTGATAAGTCAAATAGTTATGCTGAAGTAAAATGATTATTTTGGGAACCATGACTTTTTAGCACAGCGACAAATTTTTGTGGTAATAGTAAATCCTTTTCTGTAGCAGATATTATTAATAAATTTTATGTTATCAGATATATTTCAGGAGGGATTTTAACCTACGAACCTTTGTCATTTTCAAATACTTATATAGATGTGTAGTTTTTGACAAGCCTGACATGAACACTGAAATAGGTTAAAAAAAATTGGGGATCATTACATTGGTTTTTGAATGAATCGAATATAGTTTAGGGTATTGATTTAATAATCCGACAAGTTGGAAATTATTTAATATAACTCAAAAAAGATTTTTTTTTAGACCTGACGTCTATTGTTACTGTATTCATCTGTACTTTGGTACAGGATGCTGTTTGTATTTCGGTGACGTTCCTCTACAGTATTCAAAATAAAATGCCCGTTAAAGTGTTGTATAGGGCACAGCACAGAATAAAATGACCCCTAGTGGCAGTGTTAGCCAAAACGTTCGTTGACATCAGCGAAACATTTGATTCCCTTCCTATGATCACACAGCTGGAACGCAGTGCGCCATTCTGCGGTTAGATAAAAATAAATCAAAATGCGAATGAATTTTTTTTCCTGGTTTTAACTCTGTTTCATTCGCCGCCAGATACGAAACAAGGTTCCGTTAGCTCTAGTACGACTCATTGATAATTAATACAATATCCCTATTTTCTAAGCTAGACTAATTAAATTTTCTTTTAAAATTTCTAACGAAGTCCACGGAAAAGAACTTTTGGAGCCATGAAATTTCTCGTATTTTGTGTAATAAGACTGCGTATTATCATAAGCACAAGAGGCCATCACTGGTCCTATCTGGAGCCAGTAAAATTCTTCAGACCACGCCCAATATCTTTAAGATCCATTTTAGTATCATTCTATCATGCACACATAAGTCTTACAAGGGTGGAACTTTCCGACTAATATTCTGTATGAAATTTTGTGCCGCGCAATGCGTGCTACATTCCCCGGCCACCTCATTTAATTTGATTTGGTCATCCTAACATTTGGAGAAAGATAGAAATTATGAAGCTCTCGATTATGAAACAAACTTTGATGGATTTCAGCGTCAGTAGTTTGCCATTGACGAAGCCGGCAAGTGATATAAAGCTCTTGTGTATTTCGCCATCCTTGTACGAGTAAAAACATGGTTCCTGTAGTGATATTTCAGGTTCTCACGGTGGCGCGAATGAACATGGCAATCTTCTGGAATACTCATCGCCCTCATGATGAAGACATCTCTGAAACGTCGAGTAACTTTTGTGATATTATACGGCGCTATATCCCCAGAGATTCTCATCTTCCTAACTCCTGTTGATAGGAATTTGCCATCTGTTATTAACATTTTTGTCATCATTACGTTTTAATTTTTCGACAGTAAACATGGTGATACCAGCTCAGAATCTTATTTAAGACATTAAAGACCTGCCAAATATATTTTTTTTTAAAAAAATAATCGATGACAGTTTCCTTTCATGTCATTGCTAATTCATTTATAATTTCAATTTGAACCGACGGTGTGTAAAGTATATAGTTTTACGCGTAATCAAATGCCAAAAGGAATTTAAAAACTGAATAGATCAATTATATCGTAGCAGAACCGGAAATTTTAACATCGCTAATCGATGAAGTGCTGTTAAACAAACCAACATAGATAAAATATCTTCAGGTAATATTAAATGACCTACCAAACAATGAACTACGAATATTTAACACACCCAACCATCTTGTTCCTGGATGAGTTTAAGAGGACCTACAGTTAGCTAATATATCTCGCTCTGTCAGAGGTTCAATATATTTGATGTGACTCGTAGTAGCTTATGTATCCTAAGGACGCATGCGCTGTGATGGCAGCCGATGTTCAATGGCTGCAGGGAGTCTCTGAAGCAGTGGTGTGTGGGCTTTGCTTGTAAGCGGAGTGCGTTAGATGTTTAGTGATATTGACTTTCATATGTGTTTTTCTTTGTGTTTTTTACCTGTGAAAGTGTGAGAGCCTTGCGAGTAGCCTACCATTCCCGTTGCCCAGGCACTAAGAACACAAGATTCACCACTAGCCAATCGCTGTATGTAATAGTGATATCGTATGTTCTTTATTCTTTGCAGGGGGAACAACTATTATTTTATGCATTACATTAAGTGCAATTTGAAACATTTTATTTGTAATAAAATAACAATAATTTTTATTGTAGTTTCAATGTTTAATAAGATTCACTACTACAGCGTTCTACCGGTAAATACACCTACGTGGTCCACAGTAGCTGAATGAGTAAGCTGCCTAAGACACTGTTTATTACGTGGCGAAGTGAACGTCAGAAAATATTTATGCAAATAAGTAGCCGTATCTGTTAGTTTTGAACACTTGAATAGAACCAGCTGAAGATGACAAATTAATGTCGAAACATTGAGTGGATTCTTAATAAACATTGAAACTACAATCAAGAATCGTTGTGTAGATAGACTTGTCAGCCTAACGATCGAAACACAGCAAGATGCATCCTTTAAAAAAAAATACAGACTTAAACGATTTGTCGTATCTGAGTTATATTTTCGAACATGTGAGGTCACTTTGTGTTCTGTTGCTCTGTTTTCTGATACCAGAATTCAACGAAAGAGGTTATTCTAAAATGTACCCTTAATGCGTACATCATAGTTCTGCATTTGACGACAGGCTTTTAAGAAGTGCTCTGATTTAATTTAATATAATTAATTATACTCGGATTACCAGCCGTGTCAGGCGGTCGAATAGAGAAAACACTAACGTTTCGACAACAATATTTGTACTCTTCCTCAGGGAACTGAAGTTTGCGAGGTCGAAACGTCGGCGCTTTCTCCATTCAACCACCTGAAACGGCTGGTAGCCCGAGAAGAATTCATTATACTTTGTCGCCATGAAAGCTTCGGATCATACATTTTAATAATAATTCTACATTTTTTTGCTGGAGGAGCCTCATTTCATGTACGGTAAAATACAAAACTCGTCCTCTCTAACTTGGGACATATTCAAATTTTCCCCGTATTAAGATACAACCAATTAATTTATAGAGATCCGAAAATATTTTTTTTACATTTCGTGAGATTTTAGGTTATCACGGCGGCTGGTGTGTAGATGACATTTTCCTGGGATGTTACTATGTTTAGTCTTACAGTTGACCGACGTTTCAGAGGTGCTTATTTGTCACCCTGGTGATGATGGCAGTAAACATCTCTCAAACGTCGGTCAGCTTCTACGAGACTACACGGCACTAAATCTCAAAAGGCTGTCATATTTGTTTTTCAAATTATTTTGTAAATCAGTGGAATTGACATCAAATTTTTAATAGACAATAAAATAGTAACCTGTGATGGATCAAATCAGTTGAAGCAGAAGCTGGAGATTAGATCAATACCGAACCGACATTTACATAAGTAATACGATACTGGAATGTCTGTGGTAACGAGTGTTAAAACACGTCAAGGATACACGTACGCGGTTTTCTGTTTAACGACTCGCTAGTCCTCGCAGCAGAACCAACACAAAATCAATACCTTCCGACAAGTACGTAAATTATTTATTTTCACCAAACGCAACGGGTTTGCATTGAGAATGTACAAATGCTAATACGTCATGTTTCATTCTGACATTCTATTCATGCGAGTTCATTCAATCGGTTCGTTTAATTTTAGTCTCCTCCGAACTCCTTCCTGCGTTTCTCCTCGAGTTTTACCCCAGTCAGTGATCATACAGTCAATTTAATTACGTGATTTATCTCGTTTTCTCTTCTGGCAAAATTTAACCTTCCAAAATTAAATATGAGATTTTCACGGCCGTCAAAGTTCATATTGTCTTCTGGAATATAGACATTGTGTAGTCTGTAACTAGTTAGCAGTGTTCTGGACTGACGTACTGTCTCCGTTAACAGGGTAGATGATTTATAGATTATGATCTGATGTATAAGGAAAATCTCAATACCTGGGTTGGCTTGTAAGTCCTTAATCTCAATTTTTATTCAGTCTCACAACATTTATCGCAATTATGATTTGCGATAATTACTACTCCTTGAAGGAGACTGGATTTTGTTGGCTCATGACAGGGTCCGGTGGAGGGCTTTGGTTAATTCGGTGATGAACCTTCGAGTTCCGTAAGTCATCTGGTTGGTTGGGTCCACTATTTGGGAAGCCTGAGGGGAAGAGACCTCTGGGGAGACCTAGACGTAGATGGGAGGATAATCTCAGGCGGGATCTATGGGAGATAGGAGTTGAAGGAGACTGGATTTTGTTGGCCCAGGACAGGGTCCGGTGGAGGGCTTTGGTTAATTCGGTGATGAACCTTCGGGTTCGGTAAGCCATCTGGTTGGTTGGGTCCACTATTTGGGAAACCTGAAGGGAAGAGACCGCTGGGGAGACCTAGACGTAGATGGGAGGATAATGTCAGGCGGGATCTATGAGAGATAGGAGTTGAAGGAGACTGGATTTTGTTGGCCCAGGACAGGGTCTGGTGGAGGGCTTTGGTTAATTCGGTGATGAACCTTCGGGTTTAGTTAGTTAGTTGGTCTTGGATATTTAATAAAACAGTGCAACAAAGTTAGTTATGGGAGCATGAATAATGTACTTCCCGTTATTAGCGAGCGGTAGAACCAATCGAATAGCCTGATTTTCGAGGCCACGGCCCATTTTTTAAGGTAGCATGTTCTTAAAATGCGTGCTTATTTACCGAGCGGTGTCGTGAAAACCAACGTCCCCAGTAACCGTGTTGTTTTATTGGTGGCAGTGACTGACTGTAGGGGACAAAAAGAACGCATGAGGGCGAGGGGGGAAGGGCAGTACCTCATTGCTCAAACATCGGTTTTAATAAACCTTCAAAAGCTTAATTAAATAATCACTGTACTTAATTAAGTACCTTCAGTCGCTGCAGAGCACTCTAATTCGTAATCGGGAGGTTCTGAGTTTAAATATCCTCCCGGCGACCCTATTCTGACTGCGGTTGTCGCGTTTTTTCTCAGCGCCTCCAGGTAGATGCCGGGTCATTACTTTAAATTGGCTCACGACCGCTTCCTTTCGAGTCAGGTCTAATTCATTATTCATAAACACGTTAATGTCGACGGGTAAACTGTACCTTCTTAAGAAGTCAGTAGCCGTGAATTTTGCATTTATGAGTTACGTGTGATTCTCATAACTAATTCCATGCATTCTACACGATTAGCTCATCTCATTCTTCCTTCATTTAATCGATGTAATAATATTAGGTTGGCAATACGAACAATGAAGCTAGTAATTACGTAATTTTCTCCAGTCATCTGTCATTTCATCCCTCTTAGGTCCAATATTTTTCTCAGTATTTTGTTCTGACATCCTCATTAAATTTCTCATTAGAAATATTATCTTTTATATTTATCATTATTTCACATGTCCTTCCGATTTAGATGATTATGCGGTCACTGACACCGACTTTCTTTCTTACCTCCTTCCAAGTCCTCGAATCGGCTTGATTTAAGATATTTTTAAGAACTTCGTGTATGAATAATTTTCCTCTCACGATACAGAGGGGCGTGTTACATGTCTGAAGGTACAGCCTTCACTGTGACCTGGAAGGAAGTCCTGAGCTACAGTGTTTACATTGCCCTGCATATGTTGACATCATACGTACCGGATGTTACAAATATTACGTTCGTGTTAGAAAAAAAAAATTTTGGAACAAAAAATATCGTATTGGTGCTTGTGTTTGTATCAGTGTGGCTGTGGATGTGTACAGTCTTATTTTTTAGGCGTGGCCGGCGTGAATATAATGCTCAGTGGTCCCTGTCGAGTCCAATAACAGTTGCTTAGGGTTAGAGCGGAGACGATCAGTTATTTTTACGCGCTAGCCGGATGGGAAAATTTTGAGGTGACCACAGCCCGGAAGAAATTCTTGAGAAAAATCTAATTCTGATATTGTAACAATGTTCGTCACGCTTGAGCTCAACCGATGAGGAAGAAATTCGAATTAACTTCAGACGCGGGCGAATCTGGTAACAGGAATTTCAAACGCAGTTTTGGTGGCGCCTGTGGTGGGGTCTGGCGGTGTCTGCTGTTAAGATTTCAGGTTCTAATTGAGGCGATTATGAAGGGGACTGTCATCTGGGATGTTACACCGCATAGTTTTATAGAAATTGATCGACATTTCAGAGGTCCCTTCTGCTTTCATCTCCGTCCTGTCAATGGTGGCAGTAAGCATGTTTCAAATGGGCTATTTTGCATGCAGTCATAATAACTCTGAGCGATATACACTTCAGGTGACAATCCAAATATTTATAATATGAAACTTTTTCGAGAATCCTAATAAAATTTCGTTTCATGTGATGGAGATTATTTTTAAAACAAAGTATTTTAAAATCCCGGGGGGGGAGGGGAATTTTTATTTTTATCGACCGATTATGCTTGTTATGGCACTAAAATAATACAAGTAGCCAACACGGCATAATTTTATGAAACTTTTTATCGCAAGTTGGTAGCACTGTTCGTATGGGTTATAAACCGTTGATATCTCGTATTATTGTAGACATATTTGGTATTGATTGAGAATTCTCTGTATCCCGTAAGCAACCATGGTAACCATTCAGTCTGCTGGAAGTTGCATATTTTTATTGTCCACGTGGACGGGCCTGACGTATCCTGAGGGTAGATAAATGTCACGGAACGAGGAGCTTCAACAATCCGCTGGGTTACGAAAGTGACATGAAAACCCATGGGAAATAGTTGGACAGAATACCTGCCATTTTCATTTTTCCTTCGCTTTCTTTATATATATTTTTTTTGGTGTTGTAGATATTCTTACATGTCTCGACCTGAAGCTGTCTTTCAGATAATGGTGATTTGGTTAACATTTCAAATTTAATATTTTTTTTTTATAAAACATGTTTGTTTGGAATTTTATCTCTGAATTTTAGCGAGAAATTTCATATCTTGAGGAATAAATTTACTTTAAATCGTAAATATAATTTAGACACAAAATAAATTAGGATATATAAACATTATCATATATACGTAGGCTGTAGGAACTGGTATAAATATTATTTCATGTATTGTACATCGTCTTCATACTGGGTTTGTTTTCGATATGGTATTGTGCCAAATACTGAGGCAGGCATAAATATATAAACACAGCGTCCACTTGCACATTTATGACTTTGTTTTCCGATAGCTTGTTTTGTGGAGAATAATTACTTCAGTAATTTTGATGAGGGATACAATTATAAGGCAACATTCGGTGGGTTGTCCTATAGTATTACGACTTGTTTACTGAAACGTACAGGCACACTATACAGTTGTCTTTGACAGTGTTGATTTCTGAAATAGTAAATGGTTGATAAGCTGTTAGGTTAACTACGACAGCTGGGTTTATTTTACGACATGATAGGCACAAACAGGGAAATACGATGCGAGTTTGTGAACGAACAATAACCACTAGGAGATCATTGTGCTATTTTATCCCACTGCTGTTAGATTACCTCTCATTCTGCGCAGATCAGAGGCCAACATAAAATAAGAGGACTGAACTTAACAGCCAAGATCGGGCAATGTTACACGGGAAAAATCGCACTTCTGGGAAATTGCGAGGTATTTCGCCTGATGAGTTGCCGTAGATATGAGCAAACTGCTTGACGTCATTCTGAAAACATTTGTCAATGGTTTCAGATCCGAACATCAATTCAAGTTGTACTGTTGGATCTGTAGTGAATGTTCTGTTTGTGTTTTCGTTTCATTGACAAAGCGTATTATATTTTTATTCAAGTGATTTGTTTCTTGAGGGCAGATGTTTTATGAACGATTAGTAGAATCGTTGTCAGTTTCCTAGAATTATGTCGTCACCCAAGCCAAATTTTTTCCCCATATGTGCATATTATAGCAGCAGATAAAACAGCGATGAGTCACCAAGCGTCTGGTATGTTGAAGGTACTTTGCGATGTGTCCTATAATTCTCGTTGTACTGCTCTGTATTTGAAGTGTTTTATTCTTAAGAGAACTACTCGTAGATGCGAGGATAATATTAAGATCGATTTTAAATGTAAATGTGGATAGTATTCATGTGGCTTTGGACAGAGACCACCAATTTTGCTTTCTTTGTTCACACCTTACGTTTGACGATTATATTGAGGTATTATTGGAGGTAGGTCCCCTCAGGGGCTCACATCTTGTGAGTACGGGAAGTGGCGCTCCCGAGGTACCTGAGCTACCCTCCAGGTTGGGGGTTGGGCGTGGGGCTGACAACTCCACCCTAGAAAAAGTAATCCTGTTGAGAATCCCCCAAAAAATGGGGCGTTCAAGACCTGTAATAGGCTGTAGAACCCGTGATGATGATGATGATAATCATTGAAGGTAGGCATTTTCTACGTAGAAACTTTTATAAGAGACATATTTCGAGGTTACAGTACACGAATTCTAGACATCGTTTGGGTCTAACTGGGGAACCACGTAGGAGACAGTTCTTCAGAAGTTGATGATGTTCAGCTCGTTCAAAATTTCCCCGCCCCATACCGACTGAGCTATCCTGACTCGATGTCTGATAAAATTTCACTCCTTGTACACCTATGTAAATATAAATTTTAATTTTTTTTTTAAAGAGTTACCTGGACATTTGTCTGGGTTACCAAGTTCTGTACAGCCCTTGCTTGAACTATTATTTACCTAATCAGTTTGTGTGTGTGACAGGTTGCGTACATGCCCTTATATCAGGGGATGTTAACACAAAAGTCTCTCGACAGAACATTAAAGAGCTATTCGTAGTTATGATTGGTTCAATTCAGATGTTTTCGTGATCACAATGGCCTGGTTAAATGCGAGATTTCAATTCAACTGCGAAGGAGATCTGCTTGGAAACCCCGCAGTGTTCATTTGTAGAGCTTCAGTAAATTCGTGGTACTGAATGGTTAGGACTGCAACCCTCTTCACTCTCTCACTGCCTTTCTGAATTCAGCTCGTCGTAATGGGAAGATGGTAAAGCTTCTTCGATACCGAATACAGTATTCGTCTTTATAAATCTGTGGTGTGTGTGGCTTTATATGTATTTTCAGGGGTGGAAAATTACATAAGTATATTAAGACACGAGGATATAATTTCAGTGTACAGAATAAGCTTGGATAAAAGTGGGAAGCCCCTTCGGAAAGAGGATTTTAAAGTGATGGCGTTCTTAGTAGGGGAGTCATGTGGCCTCTAGAAAGAGTTTTGTACGGATTGCACGAATACTGTTCTCTTTTCATCAGTATCATAAAATTACCTGGTTAATCAGATAGGCCTCTTAGTTTGTAGAGAAAATATTGCAGGGTTGCAATCCATTGGAGTAAACTTATTTTAAGACGGGTTCCTTGCTCTTTTGAATAATTTATTAACCTTGCTGTCCATTTATTTCTAGTTCAAATATATCCTGTAGTTCTAAAGTAAATATCGTGTTATTTCCATGAAGCTCTGACGTCTACAGCGGTTGGACGTACTGCGTGCTCAGCAGAGAGGCTCTGAAAATGCTGAGTGTTGTCTCTGCTGACAGGAATCGTTATGGGACGCGAAGATCCCATGAAAGTTGAAATTAAAAACACGTTCATTGGCGGTTTCTCGTACCATTGGAAATGTGATGAAGGAACTTTGACAGGACCTATTAATTTTCGTCTTGGATGAAGTTTTATTCGGCGGCCATTCTGGTAATATTTCGATGTTTTTAATAGGTTAGGTTCTGTCGTAATTTGTTCGTCTGTTTCTGTATTTTTCTCTCTTCATCTACCCAAACATCTCTACCTCTTTTGTCCGTCCCATTTTCTCCATCTATACTACTCTAATTTTCTTCTTACCCTCAAATGTATTCTCTTCTATTCCTACGTGTTTCATCCATCTCGTTCCTATCTTTTTCTAAGTTTTTGTTTTTCTGTCTTGTCCCTGCTTTTATCTCTCGCACCCCCAGTCTGACTGAGAATAAAAATCTGAAGACATATTTTTTGGGGGGAGCACACATATTTATAACGCGTACTAACTTTTGTTTGTTTCAAAGTGATGTAATTCTGGGTAACAGCTTGTGAGGCTTAGACGTGGAGGAAATTTACTCCAGTGTTTCCTCCATGTGCTGGCTATGGTATTAGAGGCATTCAGGGTGTGACTGGTTAATCAGCAGAGCAATGTCTTCACTGAAAAGTGAAATAAAATATATAATATTGTTTCCATTTATGTAGATATCAGAAGATTTTGTATTTAAACTGTTCCACGTTATATGTAGATATCAGAAGATTTTGTATTTTAACTGTGTCACGTTGTTTTTGCAGAATTAAATTAAGTTTTATCTGCGCCCAGTGTAAAGTTGTACGCTGCAGTACCAGAGATAAAACATATCTGTTGAATAATTTTATAAAATGAAGTATAATTACGAACAACTTATCCATTATATCTTATTTAATATACCTGATGTAAAGACAAACGAATAAGACTTAAAATTCTCTTGATTATTCCAGTTCAGAAAGCATTGAACAACTCACTTTAACAGCGAAGGAACACTACACTGACTTGCCACTTCTGTCACATTTTCAGTCTCTTTTAAACTCCATCTGATGCTATACAGCAGTACAGAATTCACCGTTCTGAACTGCTGGAGAGAATTCCTAATTTTTTTACTTCCATGAACTTCGCATTTTATACTGAAGAAGCCTTGTTCTTTATTTATTCATAGCTGGAGTCGAGGAGGCAGAGATTGCAGACAACTTTCTATAGCGTTCTTGTGTTTATTAAAGTTGTGAATAGGTGGAAGGTAGGGGTTATTTTGTGTCTGAGCACTGTAAACGTGCGTGGAACGTCAACGTGCCATTTTACGCTACGTGCTTTTGGATGCTCCGTTATATAAATCAAAATGAACTGGATAACAATGCGACGTGCATTACAATACTGAGTACGGAAATGTGTTTCGTATTTAGCGTATTGAAAATTAATTTTACGAGTTTTTGAATGGGATTTTGCAGAGTGCAAATACAATAGATTTACCCTCGTGTGTTAAGTATCTACAGGGTAATTACAAATCCAAATATATTCATGGAGCACAATCATTCCTGAGAATTAAACAGCCAATCAGTAAAGGGATCTCGCTTCTCTTTTGGAGACCGCTGGTTCATTATTATCTTCACAAGAGACTGCAAACGATTCATTTTCTGAGACAGATGAATCTGGTCCATACTCATTCATCCCATTTCCTTAAGAGCCATTTGAATATTTTACTGCTGTCTACGGTTGAATGTTTGAAGCTGTCTCTTCCATCAGACATTCTAATCAAAATTTTATGTTTAACAGCTTCAAAAACATGTAGCATTTATAAAGACGTTAAAGCGACGTAGATCTGGATAAATATGATTATCCTCTATGAGGCTACGTCTTTAGTGTGGTGGATGCTAACCAGGGTAGCGAGTTCCTCTGGGACGTCAGTCAGTACCTACCAGACCACAGGAATCAACATCCTAGAAGGTACCCATGTTAATAATCGTCTCCGTGACAACCTGAAACCTCGTCAGTACAGATTATACGCTTCCTACTGGTCGGTTCTTAGCTCGATTCCCGGCACGGACGTGCATTTTTCTTTTAGCTAGTGTTTTGTGCTTAGTGCTAACCGCGGGGGGGGGGCTGTTTCTGTGGGAGGGTACTTTCGGCCGGAGCACGAAGCTGACCAGTCGCTTTCATATGTGCCAAGCTTGGGTTCTACCTCCGATACTCCTGTTCTATTTTATGGAGATCAGATAAATCCTTACCTTCTCAGGTCAATCCGTTGTTTGTGATATTAATGTGGGAGGAAGTGGCCGTGGAATATTTTAAACGTGTCGCAGCATTTGAGTGACAGGGAAAACCACGACAAGCCTCAGTTTTCGGGGCAGATTTATGACCCCAGGTTCCCGGGATACGGTACATGAGTACTAACCAACGCACCACGTGTTTTTTTTTCTGGGTTCTAGAAATTAAAATTGAGTCACTGTTCAGTGACTAATGATTTATTGAGTAATACAAATGTGTAGATGATATATTGTTAAATTTATTAATTTGTTTTGTCTATTTTATTGTATTTGTCTTTGTTTGTCTCTTCTTACTACCATTTTTTTACCAAATTTTTGGTGCACAATCTGAGAAAGCCGATTCTAATTGTGTCAGTGAACACGAATTAAATTTAAAATTTGCTAACGCCGATCGACAGTTCTGCATTCCTCCACAGAGAAACCAAGTAATTACTACATGGCGAGAGCTCTGACCTTTTTAAAATTATCTTTGCACCTACGACTGAATTACATGTGATTCATTCCATAGCATCTGTTATCACTCATTCCGTAACTTTACTTTGAAGCTAAAGAAACAACATGTAATATGTAATTGGATCCTGTGGATCTCTGTGTGGATTTCAAAGTATAATATAGAAAAGTTAATACATTCCGTTGATTAATGTGAAGAGATGGAATTTATGTGATCCCTCTGATGCTGCTGTTTAATTATTACCACCTCGGAAACGCAGAATACAAAGGACGGATTGGGTAAATGGATTAAGTTTAGTCGGCAAATTGTTATACAGGGTGTTTATGTAGTCTGCGTTGTTAATCTTGATGCAGCTGAAATAGCAAATTTTACACTGTAATGGAACTCTAGTAATGCTATTCGTTTCGTTAGTAATCTCGTGTAATATTTAGTGTATGCATACGGAAATGTCTCATAGACCCTGAAGCTCGTTGTGGTACTTCATTCACTGAATCTTTGGAATATCTTCGTATTACTCTTTGGAGAAACTGGAAATTAATAGAGAAGAAGATCTCAGTAATTTAGCCTGTATTTTCTGCCGTGCATCTCTGCATTGGTCGTGGTTCACGTGCTAATGGCAGCGACTTAGGTGAATGAACATTATCGATATCAACGTAAATCACAATTACTTTTCACCCATTATAATCAATAATAATTCGTGATTAGTCAAAATAGCACTAAATTTACCCTGAAGAAGTATGCAGCATGTATCTCCGAAACGTCTATAATTTTTATACAGAAGAATCCTGTGCACAACATTTTTATTCTTTTGTCATCAGTAATTTTTATGAACGTTTGGAATAATGATTTATAGATTCATTCTCTATCATTTTTGATGCTAGACGCTTGCAGGTAATTTTATCTCTGGAATTTTCAGTTTAATATTTTCCACCAGAGAAACACGCTCGCGAAACCCAATGTTAAACCGCATACGGGTGGTACGAGTCGAATCTAAGGCACACTCAACAGAACTCCGTATGTGACGCGGAATATCTACTTCCAGGTGTTTCTGCTTTT
>NW_019060790.1:3793-14505 GCF_000696155.1 Zootermopsis nevadensis | reverse complement strand
CTGGATTCAATCCCCACAGCTTTGAGCTGCTATTCAAACAGTTGTCGTGTCTTTTAGTGCTGAAAGCTACGCACATCCTTCTACACATCTGTGCGTATCTTTACGCATTTTCTTATCTCTCCACATATTTCCTGCGACTTCCTGATGTCGAAGTTCTTACGGCGATAAAGATAAAGACTCTAGTCTTCTGGGTTTTAATGTCGTAAACCAACCAATCAGACAACTTGTTCGTATTTAGTCCAAAGAAGAGTCTTATTTTTATATGAAAAGAGACAGCCGTGACTCAGTCCTTTTGTGACGTCAAACCTAAACAAGATAACTTCGTGTTTCATTCTGTTTCAACACACGCTCGAATTGTGTGTAATGAGATTGTCTTAGATGGGAGATATTTACCAAACTCTACATCGTTGGGACCGTTTATGACTGCGTCAGTCGCTTTGGATTATTATGCCTGAATGGTTTAACGGAAAAAGAAATTTTATACTGAAAACGGGAAGAAATAGGAGAATTGGCTCGGGTAATATGCTTTGCATCAATTTCTTAAGCGCTCTGAAATTGTCTGAAAATAAAACACATTCTCATACAAGGTTGGTGAAATGATGTGGGATGCGTTACTTTAAAAACTTCTCAAAATAAAAAAATCTTGTTCTGCGAGGCAAAGATAAATTTATTTCACTAAGAAAATGGATTCACACTCAGTTGCAAAGCGCGTATGCGTCAGTATCTGAGAGACTTTTAAAATCTTGGAAACGCGAATGTCTAAATTAAGGTCGGTGACTTTTTTTTTTATCAGAAAAGGAGTGTAGTAACTTTTGAAACGCCCAGCAATTTTTTTATTAAGAGCTAAACACGTTGAAACGCGTACAGTACTCTTCAAACATAATGAACAAGCCAGAAATAATTGTGTGGTACTGGATTCAGTGTGTCATGAATTTTTAAATACCACGTGGTCCAAATTATAATTGATACTGTAAAATTTTCACGACATTTAACCTACCGAATACTGTAGAATTTGAACCAAGTAATAATTTTTGCAACACTAAGTAAGTAATTTATTACAGTGAACGGGACTAAAGTCAATTGAATGTTTGATAAACTCCTGAAATGAAGCCCCTGCTCTGTAACTAGTAACTAAATATTTAAGATAACCTGGCATTTTGGTGGACCACAAATCTCCAGTATACTTCGTGTAACGGGAGTTCCATATACGGGGATAACTGATCACTAAGCGAAGGTGGAGTGAATAGTGGTCCACCGAAGCATTAAACTTTGAAGCTGACTGCTGATTTCTTTCATATCCTGTACCCTAGGGTGCAAAGCTCGAAAATTTAGAAGTGAGCATTAAAGCTCCCTGGAAACTTGCCTGTTAGTATCAGGAACCTACAAATTCAGTGAGGGTAAAAAGTTTTAATTTTGTACAAAACCAGCTACGTGACGTACATCTCCACGCTTATAAGTGACTCTTGGTGATCATCTGTATTCAAAATATTCCGAATATAATTCGTAATTTTTCTTTCATTAAATTCATCACTGTGCATTATATTCACGCAGTTTCAATTCTGTTAAATACTTTAATAGAAACTACGGCCGAAATTATCGTTATTTATTGCAAAATTCCCCGTTATTCGACGTTGCGTAACCCACTGTGTTGAGAGAGTATTGTCAAACAAGTAATTTCCAAAGCAAGGCAATGAATTGCGCTGAAATATCCCATCAATACGCTAAAGGTAAAATGAGACATTTTATTTACCTTAATGTAGCCATGGCCAAGGCAGCTTTCGTCAAGAAGAGGATACTTCTCACTAGCAAGTTGGGCTTGGAGATGAGGAAGAACCTAGTGAAGTAATGCGTATGAAGTGTCGCGCTGTATGGAGCAGAGACTTGGACACTCAGGAAGAAGGAACAGAAATACGTGGAGAGTTTTGAAATGTGGTGTTGGTGAAGGATAGAGAAGATCAGGTGGACGGATCGAGTGACCAACGAAGAAGTATTGAGGAGAGTCAACGAGCAAAGATTACACGAAGGAAAGCTAACTGGCTGGGACATATTATGAGAAGGAATGGATTACTGAGTGATATCATCGAAGACCAGGTTGAAGGAAAGCGAGGACTGGGAAGAAGACTGATACAGCTAACCGACGACCTTAAACAAGGAAAGAAGATGACGTTCCAGGAATTAAAGCGAGAAGCCGAGAATAGGGACAACTGGAGAGCTCTTTTTGGGCAGAGCAATGGACCTGTCGTAAGACAGAACACTTAATAATAATAAATGTATTTTGTGTGTAGGAAAAAGTAAAATCTTAGCGTCGCCGTGATAGCGCGGCAACTTCTCCTCCACAGTTCTTGGGCAAGAAGTCTAATCAGTGGTTTGCAGGTGGTA
Organism: Zootermopsis nevadensis; assembly: GCF_000696155.1. Next base: position 12,126 of record NW_019060790.1, on the reverse strand, counting down.
ACTGTTTTTTGTTTACCTGCGTATAGACGAGAATGGAGCAATGGTAGAGTTTCTAGACCGCTGTCAGCAATTACGAATTTATATTGAGTTCCTGCCATTTTCGTGTGTAGATAATAAGCATGTAGGTATTTTTGTACATTTCACTCGTGTTTGTAACTGCATGTTAACGATCCAATCCATATTGTACAAACAAAGAATATTATGACGTGTTGGTTGAATAGGATTTGGGATGGTCGTTGATGGAGCCATGGGTGAATCTTACATCTCGTATTTTCCTGGAAAATTTGTGTAAATTAAGAAAGCTGTACAGAAGATATAAAGGCACACTTAAAAGATTTGCGTGGAACGATTGTCTATAATCTGATCTTCAATACGTTGCCACGACATTTTGCCTTAACTGAAAATCACGACTATTATTTTATTTCCGAGATTTTGCGAAACGAAATGAGAATTTTTATATTACGGAGATTGGTAGCGAAATCTTAACTGGTTCCTTTATCATATTTCTTTGATGCCTTTTCATTTTACTTTGTTTTCTTTCAATTTACGTGATTCAGCTGCTGCTTGTCGTCCATTGGCTGTGGAGAAACACTCCCGTACATCGGATTTTATCATCACACACATTTTTTGTTAACTTGTACCACAGTTGAACTGACCGTCATAACGGCGAACATTTTATGATTATTTCCAAAACAGTGCTGCCAAATCTTGGGCACATAATCCGTGATTGCTTCGTGTTATGGTCACAGTTTTGTAGAAGATAACAATAATTGGGTTACATGTTCGTCTTTCAGAACAAATTTATTAAAGCGATTTAATATTTGGACTTCAAGTGCAACCAATATAACTTTTATTCACAATAATTACAAAGGGACCGATGCCATACAAACGACAAGGAAGTATGTTGAAACTCCACAAAATTTGACTGTAAGATTTTTATTTTTACTGTCTCTTCTAACTTTAGCCCTGAGGATGACGGCAGTATATTTCTTCGAAACGTTGGTATCGATCTACATGGCATTATAACTCAGAATACCTGCATCTTCACCGCAGTTAGAATCTCAGCTCAGAAGTAATACGTTTGTTCTGCAATTATGTGACGCCGAGACTAATGGATTATGAATGTAGGAAAGAACGCCTGTGTAGTTATATTATTATTTAAAATGCCACCAGAAACGAAGCCCTAGACACGTTGTTCAGTGCGCGGGCCCGCATTGATTTCTCGTCACACGTCGGTCAACAGCACCTGATGCCAGATCTGGCACTTCTATTCAGCGAGCGTATTCTCCCTGAAGAAACTCGAATATGTTGTTAGTCTTCTCGTTTGTTCTGCTCTCCTTTGTGTCTTCACAATATGCACAGAAGCTTGCAAAAAGTGTCACGTCCTGTTCTCTCCGATCGTACGTTTCCGCAAGTCGGTCCTCAGCTGACATTAAAAGTTTCTTTTTATTATTGTGTCTTCCGTTCGCATATGCAGATCGTCGGATTTTGTACAACAAACATTTTGGATCTTCACCAAATATTAATAAATCAAGGAGTGTGGGTGGTAATTAAAATATTTATATGAAAGTCTGAAATTACTCATTGGGCTCAGAATACGGTCTAAGGCCGCCTGCCATCAATAAGATAAAGAACCTTCCGCTTCCGAGAACAGCGATAAATTTCTTGACTAGCTGAGTGACTGTCATCTTCTCAAGTGTAAGACGTCTTTTCAGCATCTGTCTGGGTGGACTGAGGATAACTAGAAAAATCTCAGCCGGGATAGTCTCTCTCCGAGACTTAAACCCAGTACCTTCCAATTACGAAACAGACGTGTGATCCACTCGACAGTGGCGTTGGGTTTAGAACATGCGAATGTGTGTACAATATACAGGTTGCCCCAAACATACATTAAATGAATTATATAAAGACATTTTAATTTGTTGAACCACGACGTCATCTTTGGCGAATCTAGTACAGGTGTTCAAAATGGCCACAGTCTAAATCTTCTGTAAACGCAACACACGGGTATCGATAACAAGGGTTAATATCCCGTATTATAATGTGTATATAACTATCTGGGGCACCTGTATGTGAGTTTGTTTTCCTTGGACTATAGATACATTTGTTCCCTCGGTATCTGCACGGACCGAACATTGACCCAAACGACCTTAAAAGAATGTGTACTGAAACAAGTTTCAGTTGGAATATTTTCTGATCCATTTTTCTCGTTGTTTATTCCATTCTGCCTGAGCAGTGAGCTTATTGGAAAACATTTATCAGCCACGTGCAGGCACACGATTGCCTATGACGTAGAAATTGTGAGACTCTGATGGAACCTCACCAAAAAAAAAGACTAGGTGTAATTTGTAAAATGTCCTTTAAACTGTGACGAGAGACGTGGAACAGCACATTTATATAACTGGTAGACAGCAGTAACTGAAATAAAAGACACAAATAATGACGTACTGGGACTCGGTAGGATGGAAATTCGATGGGTAGAGAAGAATACTTAACAAGTACTCTATTCAAAAACCTGTAGGCTTATGTTCAATTCCTTCCTGATGAAAGCAGAGATTTATATCTTAATCACCACGTCAATAATGTATTTTAAGGACCACCCGACGTCCTATCCATCGCATAAAGGAATTTTTTTTCGTGGGGTTAAGGCAGTCGGAGGGGTGAAACTGACAACTCACGTCCACGAAATTTTGATGTCTAGGTTCCAGGACTGTGGCCAGTGTTCTGGTGTGACGTTTAGTTACAGAGGGAATTTTACCGTTTACATGTAGCTACCGCTAAGAATAGAATAACTCATATACCATCGTCTAGTGGGCGTTAAAGTATTGTAAAATATAAGCAATTAAAACAAATTAGCGTAAGACATGTACAAAATAAATAGTGACTAGATAGATTAGTAATAAAACATGCTGCCTTGTGACAACAGTTTAAGAATGCATGTAAAATATCAAAATACTTTCTTCTCAGTTTTGCGAAGAATTACTAACGTCTGTCTTTTTGTAGCAAGTTAATTTCGACCGGAGATAAAGAGATGTAGATAAAGTGACTGAGGGCAGGATCGCAAAAGCTCTTGTGAAAGGTGTGTTGACTGTTCCAGTTTTAATAGCAGATAGTCCGCAAAGCAGCTGAAAGCAACTAAAAATGTTTCTAGACACTACGCCATTCTGTCAAAGTAACCTTGTGCTTTTGTGTGGATTCATTGCATCTGACACACGTTCCAACGACTCGATGAAGCTTAGCGCCCTGAACAAATCGGTTGCTTTTCTGCTCTGCGTGTGCGTAGCTTGCACTGGATTCGGTGAGTGGCTGCGTTGATCGTGAGTGTGCGTGCTAATATCAGGGCGCGTAAATTGATATCAGCATGTAGACAATATCAGTGGAAAATTTATTTTGTTGTATTTCTGTGCTTTATTTTGAATTAACAAGTTCTTCCTCTGGATGTAAGACAAATATTCAGCTAGTTACTAAACTCTGAAATTCATTCAGCGTCTCCTGCATGCTTTCCAGTGTTACTATTTAATTGAATCTCGTTTAATGGCGACAGGCTTTGCGTACGGTATAGATTTATCAAAGGATTAATTGTGTTGATGTTTGAAGCCTTATAAATATGAAGTCACAATCCAGCTTTTTCGGAGACTGAATCTGCTTCCATGATCAGGGACAGCTATTTAGATTACATCAGAATTCAAGTGTGTCAGGTACGACCCTCAATTCAGGAGTACACAGGTTGGGAAATCGGTGTTCACATGCCAAGTTTCTTTCCTGGTTTTCCTCAGAAGCACCAAGAAAATATCGAGACGGAATGTTAATTAGATATTAAGATATTGTAGGTGCGTCATATTGTGATTTTATTTAAAAATAGATTAAAATATATTAAAATTGTCCGTCAATCACAATAAAGTATTATAAGATAATTAAATGGTTAAAATATTATCTTTTGTTCCTTATCGAGTACTCGATTTACATATGGAACATTCTCGACATGTTTCGGCTTTCATAGAGCCGTCATCAGGTGTATGTTATAAACTCTTAATTCAATTACTAATTTTTAATTTTCGTATCATTTTTTCATTTTTCACATTGTATCAACATTTGTTGTTGTGTTATATATCGTTGATCCAATCGTATTGTCGGAGTGATGTTAATGTTGCGTATATTGCGTATATTGGTCTGTGAAGTAAAGGATTGACGGACAATTTTAATATAATTTAATCTATTTTTATTTTTAGAATGTTAATTATCAATTCAACCAGCATCTATCAGGTTTCGCGTTTATAATTTTGAGTTAGTGTCTAACAAATTTAGCAGAACGGAGTCTCGTCTTGAGAAGCTAGTAGTAGCTTATGTAGTCAAGCAATTTTCTTAAAGAATGACTACGTTCTACCTAGCCATATTCTGGTGTTAAAAGCCATGAAACAAGGTTGGAGATTTTACTCCTGTGTATGTAACGAACAGAGAAATGGCAAAGTAACTGTTGCTCTCAGAAATTGTGCGGAACCTTAGTGACCCGGCCGCTTGTAGGGGTCTCTCGCTTCCCCTCTCAACTGCCTGGAGACCCAGGGGCTACTTCGCTTAGCGGAAACTCTGCTGAGAGAAAGGGTAATAAAAAGTTAACAAGAAAGTGTATTTTTCTTCAAGCTTTCGAAGTTATTAAATTTTATGCCAGTGAATTTATTACATCGCAGCTCTTGTAAATAGCGCATTTGTTTGGTAGCAGTAAGTTTCAAAAAAGAAAAGTTACTATAATGAAGATTTACTACTCCACCTGGTATCAGGATCCAAGACATCCCCTTCAAGAAGAAATCTATCAAAAGTAGAACGTACTTCTTTAACTTCCTGTAATTATCTGAACCCTGTGAATTTCAAATAATTTTATTGTTTATTTTAATCTATCAACTACCGCCCCTCTCAAACTGAGGCGCTTGTGACACACAGGACCGTCACTTCTAATCTGGAATTGCCTTGAATGAGTTCAGGTAAGAAGTTACGATATCTGGTTTTCCCCAAAACGCTTCAGTCCATGCGTTTAAATTAGAAATAACTCTTAATTACGAATTATATGATTCAGCGAACCAATTCTGGAAATAGCTACTTTCTAATGATACAGATTTTGATTGTGTTATATTTGGCAGAACTCTGCAAATAATATATTCCGTTTTAAATAGTTGAATCACTCTGTAGATTTTAACCTGACGCAAATGGATTGTCTATAATAAAGAGCTAAACCTCATGGTTCAAGACATTACTGTGATAGAACTTCGCTTCGTCGCCATGTTTTGTATCATATGCTTCCCTCCTCTCTATAGCTGTAACATATTACAGTTCGTTGTTAGATAGCTTTTATAAAATGAGAAGTCTCCCCATATGCAATATTCTAAATCACTTATTCTTCTTATATTAAAACATTTTAAAAGCAAAGAAGCATTTATCTTGGTTGTAGTATAACTTTTTAAATTGGTGTCATATGTTGTAAAGTGCACAGGCTTGCAGTATTGCAAGATTCATATAAGGCGGAATACAGAATACGGCGTAGAAAGGGAGCCTTTTTATTTTTTATTTTTTGTAAACTGCAGAGGATCGATTCAGCAAAAATGAAGTCAGCAGAGATAAGAATCCTTTATACCTGCCGGTGGTTATTGAAGATTGTGCAGACAAAAGAGTGGAGCATCTGGCACCAACTCAGTGTGTAGTCAATGCGATGAACTACATAGAAGCAGACGGCGCTCGTTAGAACGCGTACATAGAAACAAAACAACCAGTACACATAGGTTTGTGTCTGTCAGCAAAAAGATCGACATATGACTCTATATTCTCCGTGCAATGTTGAAGTATAAGCAAAGGAGATACTGGGTTCCGCAGGGTGGATGTGAATGTTAACAGAACATAAATGTAGGATGTCTCAAAAGACTAAAAATTAATCAGTTCACTTATGTCACGTCGAATAGTTCTAAATATTAGCACAAAAAGATATATTATCCACTTCTATTATTTCCTTACAATAAAAATTTATTTTAAGTTTTAAGTAGGTATCAGTTATATTATTAAGTGGAGTCTATGTTGGGTGACTAGTTAATGAGGCACAAGGCGAGATTTTCTGATATTCATATAAAAAAATATTTTAACAATTTAATATTATTGAAGATTATATTCCCCCAGGGGCCCACGTAGTACCCGAGCTACCCAGTTTCTGGGGGTATAACCAGACAACCCTGTCTCCGGGGGATATAAATTCGGAGTCCTGGTCTTCTAGGTTGGGGGTTGGGCGTGGGGCTAAGAACCCCATTCCGTAAAAAAATAAAAACGTTAGGAAACCTGAGAGCCAAGCCTCGGATATAAAAATGGAGGAGGGTTCTCCAGGAGGCCAGAGCTCATAAAGGGCTGTAGAGTCATCAGAAGAAGATTATATAATTTTGGAATAATATATATAGCTCCAGTAATTACTATATCTCTTGACTAATCCTGATAGTAGATTAAACATGATACCAGCTGTGACCCACAGACAGTTTGCCTTTCCTTGAACATAAACCAGTGTATGTAAATTTGAGATCCATTTCCACTTGTAACAGAGACCGAGTTGCAGTGTGAATGAGACAGGTGTACACATTAATATTCCCTGTGTAGCTGATCTTGTTGGGTCCTAATACGGCAGATTTCGAGCTGCAGAAAATGTGTAAAGCTGGGGTGAGAAGTTGAGGACCCGGCTTCGAGATTCTGTGGCCTATTGTCTGTGGTCTAGAACGTTGTAGCTAAAACCAACCAATTTAGTTATTTAAGTAATGAAGTTTCTCGTTAGTTAAACCACAGATATTCCCCGAAAAATGAGTAGATGTACACGGGACCAGGAGTCTGTCAGTACACCCGACACTCGAAGGACTGGTGTTCGTTCATGTGGCTGGCTGCTGTCTCTCGAAGGGAAGGCTTTGTCGATCAATGACACTGAGCTCACTTCCAGCCAATTTCATCTGCGCTCCTTCACCCCCGGAGGCTGGAATTAAGTGTAAATTTATCGAGATTCCCGTCTTGTGTTCGACGACACCCCTCCCCCCCTCCCCAACATCTCAAAAGCGTGTGATGTTACGAGGAGTCCGAAACTTTCTCCGTTCATAAAGGAATTACAGGCTTTTACGGGACGAGGAATTTTTTTAATCGCCGTATTCACAAAAGCCGGCCACACATTTAAATTATGTTTCTCCAATATCCATTTCAGTACCCGGCTCTTATGCATTCCGCAGACCTCCCAATTCTGATCTTCCCCAAGGACCTATTCTCTTGAAGTCCCGAATCCAGGATGTTTTCCATGTCACTCATCTTTCACCACGATCCTCCCATCTCACAGTTTCTAATGTTTCGAAGAAATATACTGCATCCATCTTCAGGTCAGAAGCAGTCGCACCGAGGGCAGAGCACAGCGCAGAACAGTACACTCATTCTTAATCTCGATCCTTAGATAGAGGTAAGCGGCTAGGTTGACGCTCCGGCCGTTTTAAACAACAGGAAAGAATCCGATTATAATAGCATAGGAAGCTGAGCGAACCCACAGTCAGTCTGGACGTCATGAATAAGAAAAAATTTGGTTTAACGGGAATCGATTCGAGGTGACAATTTTGTAATCGAATAAGGAAAATTACTTCTACCCTTCGACTCTTGTCAGTGAAATCTTCATTTCTAATGCTAGCATTTTAATTCTGGCACGTTTTTAAAATAGGTATAAAAGATCTTGATTTCATTAGTTAATCCGTGTCATTAAAGCTTCACTTTTCTGAGTCTTCGTCTTTGGAAAAGGTACCATAGACTGACTGACATACCGTGCACTTGAATTTATTTCGTTCGAAGGTGGGTGGTGTGGAACGAAATTCGACAGTGTTTTAGAGGTTCCCGAGGGAACACCGTCACATCACATGTTCCCGGGGGATCACTCTGGTGACCCGCGTGAACTATTGATCTTCAGTTGAGCGATCTGTTTCCGAAAGTCGAGAGGAAAGTGATCAGATGAATGGCCGAACACACGACTCCATCTTAGAAGTTCTCAAACGATGATTCGCAAGCCATGAGTGGCTCTTGGAAGTAAAAAAATAATTATCAGACTACCTAAGTTTCCATATATTTTGATACCTACAGATTGTTCCAAAAAAGATGTGTACTAATTATAATACAGGACATTAATCTTGTGTGTACACATATTTTGGGATATTGTTTATACATTATTATACAAGGTTTATATTTACGAAATTTAAAAGTATTTCTTTAATTTATTTTATATAAACTATGATATTTGAGGTTTTTACTGCTATGACGACGACGACGACGATGAGGTTTTTTTTTGGGGGGGGGGT
>NW_019060789.1:562135-610742 GCF_000696155.1 Zootermopsis nevadensis | reverse complement strand
TTGATTAAATTGTACAGTTGAGCTTTCTACAGGTTGTCTGAAAATGGGATGTTATTTCCAACAGACAGGCTTTCTTTTCTTCCGTTAAGACGTCGGTGGTTTGTCTATCTGAGTGTTGTGATAAGAGGCGTTATCAATGACCAGAAAGGAGATTGCAATGAACATGTATCATGTTGTTAACGCAGCACAGTCACGAGACAACAATTATCAAGCTCCACACTGCTGCACTGACACAGACTGTGCTGACCGACGGAAATTCCTACCTTCCTACATTGAGTGGTCCGCATACTGGGCACTCCCTACAAGGTCAGCGGTCATAATCGGTGGATCCAGTTCTACGAGTAGTTGTGAATTCTGGGCTAAATTACCATTTACAATGCAATGATGACACAATATTAAAGGAACTAATGTGCTTTTGAAAAATTAGCAGTATGACTTGCTTTAACAGATTTTCCTTTTTCGTTCTATAAGGCAGATCCTCGAAGTCAAAATTACATGTAAGAATTGCATTTACGTTACAACCCACCAGCGGAAATACGTCTGAATAAAATTCACGAAGATCGGCTTTACGTTTCAGAAGATAATTTGTTGTATGTATGGGGTTGCTCGTTGTTTTTCTTAGCCGTAGACAAATGCCAGGTTATTCCAGTTGAATAAGTCAGTAACGTCCTCCCAATTGCTATAAATAGTCATCCTCTTCTGTTATTTAACTCTAACTTCACTCTTCCACAATGCATAATTGAGCACTAGCGACACCTACACATTAACCTTTAACTTCGAGTAACACCATCAGTGGATACAGCAAAGATTAATTACACACGAACCGACAAAGAAACGAAAGATTTAGAAGGGAGTGTCCCTGTGAAATTAATGTTGAGGTATACTCTAGAATAGGACCAAGCAGCTGAAAATAAAAAAAAACTGGTTCAATTGAGGATGGGATGCTAATGGAGGTCTTGTACGTTTATGTATCGGACTTAATATTCTCACCTTATATAGTAGAAAAACTTTAATGCTAAATTTTAGCATAAATGTACAGAATGGGTTAAAAGTCCTTGAACAAAATAAATATTGGAAAAAGAATAAATCGTAAACGACACAATTTATTTGTTGTATTAGATGCAAACACGAAAGAACGTAGCCCAATTCTCTGTCTATCCAAATGAAAGAGTCACACACTTTCGGGAGCGTTGTGATTTATTTAATTATATCTTTAATTTGTTCAAGGACATTGACCCACTCGTAGATTTCAAATATTTGTTTTACAAGTGAATCTCGTCGAAAATAAAAATAAAACTCATATTCATTCCATGTCTAAAATTTTGGGGTTCAGTGATCAACTCTTTAATTCATCTTACCAAAAGTCGTGGCTGGGTGATAAGCTCTCCTGCCAATTGAGAGGCTCCAGGTTCAAATCTGGGCCCAGAGTCAGGCTATTATAATTGAGATTTTTGTGTTTTTCCTCAGTTCCTCCAAGCAAATGTCCGGATAGTGATTTCATGTAGGCCACGGCCGCTTGCTTCCACATACTTTAGAATTCATTAATCATCTCTTCATTCGACACCATATGGTCTACATCACTGAGAACACCGTAAAATAAACCACAAATAAATAATTATTCTTATTTCTGATTTTAAATGTTCGAGTTATGTAAGAACGAAATCGATAAAAATTACTTTTTGCTCGAGCCATTCTTACTGAAAACATTTGTTGTACTTTTTTACCTGTGGATATAATTTTGTACTTCTTGCAATGTGAAAATGTGTCTCAGATGCATGTAAAAGCATGCGAACGGGAAATATTTCGGAAAATTCCAGTGCATTTTAAGTGTTCAGTTTCAAAATTACAATGTCCTGTCTTTTACATTTGCTTGGTTGAATAAATTACCACAGCGTTCTTCATAAAGAATGGCGAATTCGGGAAAATACACTGGTAGACTGTTCATCTAATTTAATGAGAAAACTTTGATGTTGCCTTCATTGGCTTCCATAATTGACGCTCAGCTGTTACGTGACGTCACGCACACCACCACATCATCAGCTACATGACAATGGGACTGTACGCACGCTTGAACTATTTAAAGTGGTAAATAATAGGATGTTGGTTTCGGTTAAAATAAGATTTGAAGGAGAATAAGAAGCAATTCGAGGCGTGTGAAATGTTTTCACTTTACAACCTTTGAAGACTTAATTCGCCGTACAAAGACGCGGTTCGTCTAATGCCAACCCTCGCCGTCCGTCCTTCGGATACGCGTGCCGGACTTTCCTCCAGGGGCAGGCTAAAGTAGACAACCCGACATGCATCCGTACCTAGCAAGACTGCGTAATGTTCAAATTAATTAAATAAAAAATAAAAATATTTTGAACATGTCGTTCTGCCAATTGTTTAAGAACTGAAATATTACAGGAGGTGTCCTGGTTTTGATCAGGATTTTCAGGGAACTTAGGGATTGAATGAGAATAAGACATGAGCGCCTTCTTTAAATCCCCGCTGTACAAAAAGCCTTTTACAAATTAACCAATGAGTAACCAGTACAGAAAATTGTCTCGAAATTTTAATGAAAATAACAGAGTACCTTAATGAAAATTTTCATTAGTAACTGCGGATACAAAATCCGTATTTTTGGTGTCAGAGAATGGTAGAGGTAAATGAATTAATGAACGAACGAGATCATAAAAACAAAACTGACTAATAATAATAAATTAAAGGCGATATTATCTCTGACAAAACAAACACAGTAGAAAGACATCTTATTTTCCGCGATTTTCAGTGCAAATTTTCCATCAGTCTGCAAGATCATAAAAAAATATTGCGAGGAACCTTACTATTCATTACTGATTCTAATCTGAGATAAACTTTCATTTATGGTCCGTACTTTGAGCTGTCTGCAAATGGCGGAAATTATCATTCGAATATTTCAGCCCAAAGTAAGTTGACGAGATGTCGTCGTGTCGAAACAATGTTTGTCTTCATAGTCTAATTACATGTTTGGGAACGAAATACACATGATGATAATTTTATTTGAAATAGATGACTGCAATGTGAAAAGAAATTTCATAGCGAGTAGTTTCAAAATTTGTAATTTTATTAAATATATAAGTTATTATTAGCGTGATCAAATCAAAGACAATAAAATGAATGGGAACCTATATAATATATTAGAAGTATGAGAAATCTGTACGTACTTTTAGTCGTAATTATTGAATGGAGAAAGACGACATGTTGCAATAGATCTGAATGAGTAGGGTCTCAAGGTGTGAACTGGATTCATCCGTGGAGTCTGAGACTTTTATATTCGGAAATAAAGACACATCACATCTGATGTTCTCAGGACTGCGAAGATGTCAAAGTTGGGTCTTTTCGGTTGTAACGCAGTGGGAACTCATATTTAGATAAACGCACGGTGCCTCCATCTTCAGGGTTGAAGACGAACATCACTAAAAGAAAGGAGGAGTTTCGGATTTGGTCGGATTCTTTATGGTTCAGTGGCGGGCTGTTGTGAACACTGTTATGACTTTTTGAATTTTATAAAATCCGGGGGAGGGGGGGGTGACCAGCTGAGTGACAATCAGATTCTTAAGAAAGCCTTTGTTCCACGTAGTTGTTTGGTTAGCTAGCTAACGAGTTTGTACACAATTCTTAATATTACTTAGTTCTATGTAATGGATATTTTACGGCCTTTATTATAAATTATTTACATTATGTTTTCTATTAATAATACTCTTCTGTTCGGCACGCCGTGTGCTCCAAGAGAGGTGTGACGTATTTTTAGTTTATTGACTAAAGTTTAGGTGTTTCAGTCACCGACAAAGTGGAAATTAGAGGCTATACGCAGCAACAGAGGGAGTTGTGTTTTCTTTGATAATTTACGTTTTTCATGGCAAAAGTAAGTCTTAAATCGCTTCATACTTAATGGCATTGTACACTATTAATGCTGACAAAATTACATCAGTTTCAAATCCAGTTAGACAAGATGTTGACATTTCGTGTTAACACGTGGCATTGGTTAGTAAGAATCACGGCCGCGTGCTATCGTCAGTTATTCCACACTGCCTTCAAAAGACAACTGCGAACTATGGATTCTGAAGACGCACATAAAAATAAAAGATTTCCTGAAAACAATAATACATCAAAGTTTGCTCGTAGTACAGGATAAAAAATGTCTATTTTCCCTTCAGAGCTTTCTGCCTGGTGGTTGCTAGGGCAACGCGTGAGATTTAATGCATAAAGTTATCCATGTCCACAAGTATTTTGTTGCTAGGCAACCATATTATGATTTAATTTATGAAGCTATCTAATAGGTACTTAAGGCCGTGTCGCTATATTGCCCTATGGAGCCAAGTGTGTGACATTAGCTTGTGTATTAAACAGCTGTTACAGTCTGAATTCAACGAAACAATAAATCGGGTTTATTTATTTCACAACTTAGTGATGGTTAAGACATTAAGTGTCCTGACATTGTTTTCAGAGTTACTTAATTTAATTACATATGCACGTTGAGGCTTAATATATAACAATGTTTTCACCGGGTGTTGGTTGGGAAGCCTGAGGGGAAGAGACCTCTGGGGAGACCTAGACGTAGATGGGAGGATACTCTCAGGCGGGATCTATGGGAGATAGGAGTTGAAGGAGACTGGATTTTGTTGGCTCATGACAGGGTCCGGTGGAGGGCTTTGGTTAATTCGGTGATGAACCTTCGGGTTCTGTAAGCCATCTGTTTGGTTGGGTCCACTATTTGGGAAGCCTGAGGGGAATAGACCGCTGGGGAGACCTTGACGTAGATGGGAGGATAATCTCAGGCGGGATCTATGGGAGATAGGAGTTGAAGGAGACTGGATTTTGTTGGCTCATGACAGGGTCCGGTGGAGGGCTTTGGTTAATTCGGTGATGAACCTTCGGGTTCTGTAAGCCATCTGTTTGGTTGGGTCCACTATTTGGGAAGCCTGAGGGGAACAGATCGCTTTGGAGACCTAGACGTAGATGGGAGGATGATCTCAGGCGGGATCTATGGGAGATAGGAGTTGAAGGAGACTGGGTTTTGTTGGCCCAGGACAGGGTCCGGTGGAGGGCTTTGGTTAATTCGGTGATGAACCTTCGGGTTCCGTAAGCCATCTGGTTGGTTGGGTCCACTATTTGGGAAGCCTGAGGGGAAGAGACCGCTGGGGAGACCTAGGCGTAGATGGGAGGATAATCTCAGGCGGGATCTATGGGAGATAGGAGTTGACGGAAACTGGATTTTGTTGGCCCAGGACAGGGTCCGGTGGAGGGCTTTGGTTAATTCGGTGATGAACCTTCGGGTTCGGTAAGCCATCTAGTTAGTTAGTTAGTTATCCCCATAATACAGAACATTTTCACACTCCACATACTTGTTGTACATACATGCATTTTGTTAAACAGGATTTGAGGTTTTCACGGCGGTGTGTCCGAAGATGGCTGCTTTCTGGGTTCTGCGATGACCCATTGCTTTGATGATGGTGGCAGAAAGTACCTCTGAAACGATGGTAAACTTCTACCAGACTACACGGCGCTACAACCCAGAAGACAGCCATCTTCACGTATTTTATATCCTGTTGACAATAGGCAGAGAATATTCCAGCAAAGTCAGTCTTGTAACGTGATGCAGTTTGTATTTACCTCGTTATGATCTCTCTGTTTACTGTATCGCATAGTTCCAGACATGAGACAGTTCAGATATTGACTTTCTGCCTCATTGTTCGCACGAACTGAGATGTATAACAGAATAGTACAGACAGTTTACTAATTGGCTATCGACTAGACAGTAATTCTCATTTCCACGAAGTTTAATGAATGAATGTGGACAAACTGTTTTAATCTAGTAATTCTCCGGAAAAAGCAAATGCTGTTGGTGATCAAACAATAACAAAAATTACTACTAGTAATGCTACCACCACCATGCATGTTAAGCAAAACAGATCATGACACTTTGAAAATGACACAAAATCAAATGCGGCGCCCTAACAATTTCATACCTTTATTTGTTTTAAAAGACCTGGGCTATAGTTGTTGTTGCCTGCCACCGCTAGATGTCACTAGTTTTAAAATGGTTACCTCACAGCAGAGGTGTCGGTGTGTTCTACAGTTATCGAGAATAGTGTAACAGCTGTGCAACGTAAACTTCGCACAGAATATAACATGGAACCACCCAGGTGAGTATTCATATACGCCACAATCATTGCCAGAGTTGGGGCAGAGAATCAAAACTTCCATAGCTTCCATTACCAGGGACAATTTGCACAAAGCTTGGGACGAGTTTGAGCGTGTTTCTGTCGATTGGTGTAGGTGTGGATTTTAAGTATAACGCATTTGTTTTCTGTATAATTTTGAAAGTGTAAAGTTCTTTTGTTCTCACCTGGTATAACTAAAGGAAAACTGAGCTTTGATTAAACACAAAGAAGGTTCCAATAGAGTTATTTTTCCTGTTCATTCTGCAACATCTGCTTGTACAGAGTGTACCATTTTAAGCGTAACCCAACAACAATCACGTGATACGGTACAAACATGAAATAAGAAGCACGTTCACCCCCGTGTAATAGACTCTCCAAACATTCCCCATAACGTGCGAGTCAAGGTCACGCCAGTTGCGAACATGATGTGTTCATGAGCAAAACGTGTGTTTTTTCTCAAACGTTAATTATTTGGCATCGAAATCGTTTTCTGTCAGTGAAGCATTTAGCAATACGTGTCCTGACAAGAAATCCAAAGAAGACAGTACACCGACCAGTAACATTTCGGGATACAGGTAGTGTTTGTGTGTGACAGAAGAACTGATTTATGGCCTTATCGTTTTCAAGCATTTTAAGCTGCAACGGCTCCAGAAAATGGTTTCGTCGTTTTGTGCGTGAAGGGGTTCATGTGTGTTAGTGAAGATTAAAATGGAATAGTTTGCACATGAGTGACATAATGACGTAACCGTTCAATACTGTTTACCTCTTCCGCATTCACAAAATTGTGCTACTGGTACAGAACGTTGCCTTCTGTTGGTTATTGCACTGCTCCGAATTTAGTAGGCTCGTCGATACTGTATCTCCTGAGTGATGTTTCTCTGACATTTCCTCATTTACTTTGGAAGTCTGCGATAATATCTTAAAACAGATAGCGACAAGTTTTTCCATATCTTGCCAAACCGCCTTACCAACGCCTCACTGACGAAAGAATGGTAAAATGGCAAAGAGGATCACAATAAATATTAATATACAAAGCATTCCATTATAACGTATTTTGGTGTTTCGTGAAATGTAGAGTTTTTCTTGTGTAGATGATACGTACTGAAAGTTATAGTAACACTGTTCACTTCTAACAAAACGAATTCAAAATGGACGTATCCATTATGTTATAATGCGGTGTTTTTCAAAGTGATTTCATCACGAAACCATTTTTGGGTCTCTGAGGTATCAATGGAAACTTAAATCCTTTCTGATTGAATGCTCCGCCTGATAAGACGCAGCCATGAAGAACGATACAATTACTAGAAAAGGTTAAAACATTCTTACAGTGTTGAGAAATCAGAAATAGGACAAGTTAGAGTTTTACAATTGGTAATCCACCTACATAAATGAATTTCGTTATGTAAATAAGGTTTATAGTAGCCGCCTCCAAATTACATGCTCCTCAGTTTCATAATTATTTTTATTCGTTTATAAATCTCACGTGATACATCCCTCTAATCTAAGGTAACTTAACGTAACCTAACTTAAGGTATCATTGAATAAATACGTTTTTAAGTCATTTTACTTTTGACGACGAGAGGGCACAAACAAGGAAATGAACTACTTACTAAGACCGATTCTGTTTTGTGGAAGAATACACAAATTCTACCACATAGAAACGAACTGGGGTTGAAATGACTTTGATAAGTCTAAGGTAGCGAGAAAATTTTATCACTACCGGATTAAAAATTGACAAAGGAAAATTTTAATGTAAGAAGAGGACATTTAATAGAATAAAATCTGTAATAAGGGGTTTCAGGAAAAAATGAGACAGTTCTATCAGACTGCAATCGTAAAATATGATATTAACTAACTGTGAATGTTTCAAGTTGATATTTTGCTATTTCTGGCCTCTGCGTGCTTGGTAATAGTAAAAATATCTACTTATGGAGCGCGAATAATATGGCACTATTTCATTTAATGCCAATGATAAGGGATGATGAAGTTTTTACTTTTCACGGTTTTGTGTTTTCCAAGATTTATCACACACCATTAGGCCCCATTTCATAAAATAAAAACTTAATTTCAGTTATTAAAGTACTAGTAAGATATTTAAATTTTAAATATTAAGCATTTTCTAATCAAATTAAAGAGGGTGAGATGGGTAGTGTATGTAGAAAACACAGTGGATGTGAGAACACATAACAAATTCAATTAAAAGATCTGAAGAAAATCGGTAACTAAAATGTAAACAGGGGGATAATATTATAATTAAAATATAGTGCGATTTGTTCATCTCACTCAGAACAGGATCAAAAAACTCAGTAAAGAACCTTCGATTTCTGTAAACGTAGCGAAATTTCTTGACTAGCTGAGAAGTTATCTTCTTTACTGAAAGTCTTTGCACTGTGGAACCAGAATTTTTAAAATGAAACATGCCACAATCAAATATTTTAATTTCGAATTTAGTGTAGTCTAAATGGGGAATTCGACTTTCCATATATACACAGACAGACCTAGCTCTCCATGTTCTATTTTATACCTGGGTAACGCTTCGTGTCTGATACCCAATAACAAATTGTTGTTGGCACCATTGATGCTTCAATTAGCCTTGCAATAGGTCATGTTTGATATTGCAGAGATGACGTCCTTTCACTGCTACCACAGGAATTTAATTTCATTATGCAGCTTGGCATCTGTTCAGTACTTGAAAACATTCCTTGTTTGCTTATGTAATGTAATGGTTATTTACAAACAACTACAAGGAGGTGAACTAGACCGGAAATCAGATTACACTGTCACCCAGAACTTTTATAGCCTACTTATCGTACTATACGTACAAGGGCTACTAGGCTTATGGTATCATTCCCTTACGTGTATCCTTTCTCGTGGAAACCTTTGGACGAAATGACCAATTTTCTTAATAATTATAGATTTATATCGTGACATTGGAGCTGAGTAATCATACTTATATTTATGTTAGCTCAGATTTCTATATGAGACAGTAAACTAAACTGGATTATATGCAAATATAAACATTCCCTTTGTTGTAGGCTTTATAAGTTTTGAAGTCCCGATGTACATACATATTATCCAGTGAATCATTCAGGTACCGTCGAATAATTTTATGCGACTCGTAAAATAAGACCATATTTATTCAACCCTAATGATAATTCTAGTTTATTAGTTATACATTATCGTACTCACCTCACTTGAAGTATCGGTCTATCTTAAACTTGGTTTGGCGGGAGAATACACGTATCCGATTTGGAGGTTATATAATCAACTTCTTATTACGTCTTTATCGTATCTTATACTGTTTCATTCTATGCTAAATAATGCACACACAACGCAATGTAATAACATACACTTTTACATTCAAACCTTACCACTTTAATTATTAATTCCTATTATAAGAAGTTTAAACTTCATGTGCATATTACTTTCGTCAGCGATCAACAGAACTATACTGTAAGAGTGTCTAATTGCTTCAATCGTTAAAATGACACCCAACATGAGACTTGTGGACATATGATAGGCTCGCGGCGGAAGGATATCTCAAAACGTGCAATGATATATTGATATCTTTGGTGTTCACAACAAGGTAACAAGGACTTAAGTCAAACATAATCTATACAAAATATAGGCCTACGGCGTATAAATATTTTGTGTTATCACGACGACTGTGGTTGGATTCCAATTGGGCACCGAGAATAATTTCTCTTTTCCCAAAGGGTTCGAATTGAATTCAATGGTTACTGTTGGTAGCAGTCACATAAGCGGGCAATGCAAACTTACGTTTTGTAGGTTGGTTTCAGGAAAACACTATGACAAATTTTCTTGTCTGTGTGTTTCGATAGTAACATTTGAATCGAATTGAATAGAAAACTTGATACAAAATTTGGCTGTATTGTTCCGAATTATACACATGGTTTTGATATACAGCATTTACTTTTTTTTAAATTTAATATTTCGTTATCATTATCATTTGACTTATTCAATTTCCTTCTTTGGTTTTAGATGTCTGTGTTATCCTATGTAGATATTAGGGTAAACAGGCAAAGGCACGTTACTAGTCTAAGCCTGATAAAATACGTGGTTATTTCAAAATGACAAAAGGAGGTTAAACACGAACAAGTAACAAATAGAAGATAAGTACAAATGTGTGACGCTCAGCTAACAGTTACTAACGGATCGCAATTGAGGCTTGAGATTTGAATAATTAGTATAAACCGTGCAATATCCCTTTATCTCAACTTTGCTGTAGAATAAAACAAATAAAAAAATGGACACGTCAGCTTCTGATTCAACCTGATAACATTAATTTACTTGGCAAAAACGCAGATACAATAAAGAACTCAGCAAAACTGTAGGCATGTTAGAAAGAAACCCGGGATAGAAATTTAAATTAGGCCACGACCACATCTTTTCAAAATTATCATTCATTATCTTACCATTCTGCACTAAGGCTACAGTCTAAGCTACTTACATTGTCGTTAAATAAACAAATAATAATATCTGTAGAAAATAGAAACCTGTCCAAAACGAAAGATGTTTAGATCCTTTCACATTCTGCTACAAACTGATTTTAAAGTTACTTCTTTGCTTTGTAATCTAAGACCGCAGATCAATGGACATGTCACCAGCTTCAGGTACATGCTGGAACACACTCATTGTTTCAACTTTCTTTCGTGTAGTGGGATTCAGGTCCTGACAAATGCCTATCGTAACATTTATTCATCTTATAAAAATTCCTAACGGTGCATACATTGAACTTAAGTATGTATGTAGACACAAATAAACAGCGTAACCGTATAGTAAACTTCACATGAGTAGAGGCGTTATTTTCATTAATTAATTTACAGTCAGTCAGTGGTAGCAGAAAATTCTGTTCTCGAGTTGTTAAGTTACCTAGCAATTCCACGTGGTTTGTGAAACAACAGCCATGTCATGTTCATTTCTGCTCATGTTTTTCGTAATATATTTTCATGATCAGTAAGAGCCATCCACAAAGAATCTTAATCGCCGTTACTGAGTGTCGTCCTTTCACTCTGGACTTGCAGAATCCGCCATCGTCTCGTCGTTTTGACCCACTAACCGACTTAGCTAAGTCATGGAGTTGCTGTAAATCCCGAGACGGATTAAAGCGCTGTCTTCACTAGGGCAATTAGCTGGACTTAAATTTACCACCGCTATCATTACCATCACTGGGGCGTGGGCGTTGTTCGCTTGGACACTGAGACCGTAGGTTCGAATCCCCCGCGTCGTTCTGCGTTGTGGTGTCTTGTATAGGCACAGGCCTTACAACGGCAGATAACTTGTCCAAGAAGTCCTATCAAATGTCTAAATAGATCAAGTAACCTCCCTTGTGTGAGGAAGCAAGGCTCGTCAAGGCATTTTTTAAAATTGGCCTTCTAGTGTTTCCCTGCTGCAATTAGGGCCGCATTCCTTTAAAAGAAATTCTATTTTAAAATGTGAGGTATCTTCAGTGCATCATGGGAGTCCTTTGTTTCACAGCTATTGTGGGTTGACATTCATAGAACATTCTTGGGTTAGAACTTCGCTCTGATGATGGAGGTAGCAAGGACCTCTGAAACGTAGGTAAACTTCTACCAGACTACACGGCGCAACATACCAGACGACAGCCATCTTCGGGATAAAACTTGTTATTCATTGCCATTATTATTGTCACATGATTTCATTTTATATTAGTGCGCTATCAATGTAAACTATCGGTAATTTCTGAACACGACAACGCAACTTTAGGTTCTTTCCGGCAGGAAATTTAGTTACTAGACAGACGACTACAGGGAATACATGGCTCCATGTAGTTATTTAGTCCACCAGTAGATAGAGTAAGTTTTGTAAAAGTGACATTTCAGCATTCATTACATAGTTCACAAAAGCAACGCGCATGTGCCAACAAGCTGGTTACCGGGTAAGACGTAGCCAAAAACATTTATGACTGGTGTATCTCCACAAAAAACGCAGTCCAATATCCACCGAAAAATCAGTGCGCGACTTGTATTCATGATCTTCAAAGGTCATTGATTTTGTTACTCGGCTTACATAAATTTCGCAGTACCTGCAAGAGATGGCACAAACTTCTGTTCTCTAATCAAGTCGACTGTAGTAATAAGGTAGTCCTTGACCAAACTAACAGATGGTGCTGGTGCCCGCTCCGACATTCCACAAATACTGTCACAATAAAGGAATGTTGTTCTACGTTGCTGAACGGAAGATGTTTTTCAATAACATAACTCGGTTTTCAGTTGTCCCTTTTAACGCAGAGAATTCTGCGACGCACGTATCTCATTTTGAATTATTTCGGATTTTACTCTGTTTCCTCAATTCCACAGATTTCCGTGTCCATCTAATACTAACCTATTACGAGGCGGTATGGGCATACAACGAAAATAATATCAGGATTATGAAAATATCGTCGAGCGCCGTAAATGTCATGACTGTCGATATTTAAGGTCCAACAGACAGGGATTCTGTCCTCTTCTCTCCATTTTTTCTGAGGGCGAATCCAAAATCCAGCTTCCGAAACGTCATCATACACATTAAGCACCAATATCTGAAACATTCACACTTCGGCCGAATACCGTTGTCTAGCGTATGAACACTAGTGGGCGCATGCGTTATACCCTATAACATGCAGCAATAATGAAGCCGGCTGGGCGAAAGTCATGGGGTGGGGGATGAAGCATTTTAATTAGCTTTTTTTTAAGATGCTGGGTAATGGATCACGAGGTCAAAAGATCGATTTATAATTTTAATGAATTTTGTACCAGATATGATATATATTAGGTTGTTCTTAAGTACGTATTCATTAAGTGCAAATATATTAACGTGGGTGTTAAAGACGATCGCTTGCTTTGAGAGAAGAAATAAATTAAAAACGTTTAAAAACAAAATGCACAGCAAATTATGTGGATAAAAGAAGAGTGACAGGTGGTAAGCAACAATTTATATTTCACAAAGAAAAACCTCACGATTTATACACGCAGCCTAATAATACCAAAACTGTGAAATGTTGAAGGCCACAATTGGCTCGGAATGTGGTTTCGAACAGACAAGGAATAGATTTCATCCTCAGTTTCGCCTTCTGTGAATTTACAACTGATATAGGTCTAATATGGCTGGGTTTTTTGTTTTTATTTCTCTGTTGTGCACTAAATTCCTTCTTAGTAACTACCAACCCAAAATTGCATTGGAACAAGAAAAATAAAATCAACATTCACAATTAAAATAAGACTGTAATATAGTTCGGTTTAAACGTGCCAGTACAAGAATTCAATCAATAGTGAAGGTTGCTATTATCTGTATTAGGCCGGCCTACTCAGTAATAACTGAGTGCGGTTTCATGTATGAGAAATTGCAGTAATGGAAATCTACTTACCAGCTAATACACTATATAAATTACTTACATTCTAACGGAACTAACTACGTTTTGCTGTACCATATCTCTCAGCTTTACCTTCTACTTCCATTTAATCAGCTTAGTACAAGTTGTCGAATAGTTGATTTTGCATTTAATCACTTTACGTTAATGATTGGTATGAAGCTTTATTGTAAATATAAGCCTGTTACTTACATATGAAGTTGGGTCATAGAAATATTTAAAACTGAAACGTAAAATGAAAATACAGTATTTTTCACAAAACGTAAAAATATGAATCCTTAAACTTAGCATAAAAATTCTGAGTCGTAATAATCATGTTATTATATTTTCCAATCCATAATTTAGAGGCATTTTGCTGGAATCGAGAAAGGTCTGTATTGCTGTCAATAGATATTAATTAAATTACTTTAATTTATTTATTCTGACGCGCTAACTCAACAGCTACAAGAGCCATTTAAAGAGTCAGCACATGAGAATAAAGTAAATACATACATGAAGCAAATAAAATAAAATATTATAGTGCACAGCAATGCTGAAGGTAGGAAATACAGCGATTAACGATAGACCAATTAAAAAAAAGATTTATCTTAAAAAGGATTATCGAACATTCTAAAACCAGGCCTGTAGCAATCTCATTGGCATATACGGCGCAATGAAAGGAATGAAATTTTCCGTGTGCCATCGACTTGTAGAAAGTTCTGAAGTTTCTTAAGGTTTTGGTTGGAACTCTAATCCCAATATTTTCCAAAATTGTAAACATTCTTTATCCAAATAATACCATCTCTCACATAATGTGTGTTTTTAAGTAATCCAAAACTTTGTTGTAATTGTGTGCATTATAATTTTTTAAATAATAATAATCGTAATCTGCAAATGCTTTTGGCATGAAGATATAAAGAATTCATATGGAGCTTAACAGCCCGGGATTGTAACCAGATTTATCAGCCGACCAGGGCATTCCCTAAGGAGTGCAGCATCCGAGCTAAACAGACCTAACCGGAATAATTATTTATAGTACTATGACAATTCAATACACATTTTTTTATCGATATTACGACATCTTCCAACCAAATTTTTTAAATTTTTAAACGAATTTGTTTCTCTGTTGTAAACCTCATCTATTTATTTGTACAATATTACTTTTGACTTTGTGTATTAACAGTCAAAAAGCGTTAAACTCACTGATAGGTGATGCACTGTCTAGTACATGAAGTGACTTAAGCTGTAATGGCTACATCAAAGGAGGTGAATATTAAGACGCCAGAAGTTTCTGCTTGTTTCCACACTCCCTTTAGGAATACAAATTGAAGAACAACATATTTAAAATCTATATGTAAATTCAGAGGTATAAAATAACGTAGGTAAAGTCAGTCAAGACATTACATTTACGTATTAGTTACGAAGCTGATGAAATGGTCAATGTTGTTAAATCTGTCACCTGAAACAAAAGTAATCCAATTAGGAAGCAGTTTTGTTCAAGACGAGCTTAGAGGCCAACTGGCATATGTCTAACAGAAAGGGAACATATTTTTATGTATACTTTCCAAAAAATATACAAAAGTATAATTTTGCCTGTAGTTTTGTATGGGTGGGAAAATTGGTCTCTGCCACTAAGGGATGAACGTAGACTGAGGGTGCTTGAAAACAGGGTGCCGAGGAGAATATCTGGACCCAAGAGGGATGAAATATTACGATGCTGAAGAAAGTTGCAAAAAAGTACCTTCATAATTTGTACTCCTCTATAAACACAATCAGAATAATAAAGTCGAAGAGAGTGAGATAGGCAGGGAATGTAGATCACATCAGAGAGAAGATAAATGCATACAAGGTTTTGGTGGGAAAACCAGGAGAAAAGAACCACTGGAAAGACCTAGAAGTAGGTGGGAGGATAATATTAAAACGAATCTCAGAGAAATAGGATGGGATGGATTGGATTCATCTGGCTCAGGATAGGGACCACACGGTAATAAAATTTGGGTTCCATAAAAGGTTGGGAATTTCTTGAGCGGCTGATCAACTGCTGGCTTCTCATGAAGGATTCGGCTCCGGGAGTTATGTTATGTATAATAGAGTAACCGAGACCGAAGAAATGTGTTTTAGTAGGCTTGTTCTGCAAAATGAAATGACACGCTTAAAAATTACATTAAATGAGATTAGCACAACTTAGGATTTTGAAAATATCGGGTTAATTTGGGTTTTTTACTGAAATCAAGTTAAAAGTATCAGTTTAATATATATTACTGTACACAGTTTAATCAGTTGCTCTTGAAAATTGTGCGAATAACAAAAGACAGATTACTGTACGGAATAATGCGTCCAAAATTACATTCGTTTCAAAAATACAATATCATGCATTTTGCACATAGAGTATATTCTGTGTCCGTTTTCGTCTTCTGTTACGAAAGCTCACCCTCAGATAAAAAATGAGTTAAAAGCATTCTTACAAATGGAAAGATCTGAACTGAAACTACAGCATTCAAATCAAAAAGCTTGAAGATCTGGAAGCATGGAAGTAGAAGAGGAAGCGGTAGAAAAGGTGATAAGTGGTACCACAAAACCAGAAGTCTCCCGGCCCGAAGCTAATCTAAGAACTTCAACCGATATGGATTCTTCACACACGTCCGTAAACATGTCAACAAATCCACCAGCGAAAAAAATAACAAATACTACAACGAAATGGCAGTGATTATAATAATAACAAGAGCGTTGTAATGATGAATACACAATACATTTTACTCACATTAACCACGCCCACATTTGTTTCTTTTTGTTCTTTTATCCAGCACGCATTTCTCCCCCGACTGACACTTCACATTGTCACAATACACAGATTCACCTGCGAAGAAAAGGAAGAAATGTTGCATTAATACAGACTTCAAAGTTTCTTCCTCAAGGATATTTTTAAGGTAGAATATATTCCACGTGGTAATAGTTAATAGTGTTTTGAACATACACCCAGACTACACAGCGCAACAACCCAGAAGACAGAAATCTTCATACTCACCGCTGTGAAAACCTCAAATCATACGTACACAAACAAGTTCTGTGAATTATTTATTCTAATTAAGATAAAAAACAGATGTTCTTTATATACAAATAGTTGAAGACTAACAGTGTTTATACCAGGCCTTGGTTCGGATTATAATCTGAGGTTAGTATTCAGTAGCATTCTCTGAAGTAACTTATTTATGGATAGAAGGAAAATTAACACAATTTATGACTGTAGATAATTAACAGTTAACTGTTCACGAAAAATTATTAGAATGATCCAATCAAAGATGGGCTGGGCATTTAGTGCGCATGGAGGGGGTGAGAAAAGAAATACGTACGTTTTGGTTGGTAACCCTGAAGGGAAGAGACCACTTGGAAAACCAAGGCACAGATGGGAGTATAATGTTAAAATGGATCTTAAGGAAATGGTGTAGAAGGATGTGGACTAGATTCATCTTGGTCAGGATTCTGACCGGTCATTGGCTCCTGTGAGTTCGTAATGGATAGAGAACAGATAAACTTACTCTCACCACGGAGGTCAGACCCGTAAGGAATGGGGCTCAATTTTGCGCACGTGTCAGTTCCGCAAACATTTGGACAACACTTCTCGTCGAATGAACATCCGTTGTCAGTTTTGCACCTGTAGAAAGCAATTGGTTACTGTCCTGGAGGGGGGACAATACCCACCTTTTCCTAAAAATTGACGGCACAACACTATTAGGTTAATACAAGTGAAATTCAGTCATGGATAATGAACGTACTATTAACCTGTCAACAAAGACTTTGCTTCATAGACTGATTTAGGTTGTTATTTCTTGGCTCTACAACCCGGTTGTGGGTTTTCGCTACCTCCTTTTCGGAGGTTTCTTGGTCTTGAAGTGTGCATTTATGAGGAGTGAGAGACTGATTTAGGTAGAGAACTCATAAACTTACTCTCATCTCGGTTGTCAGACCCGTAAGAAATGGAGCTCGATTTTGCGCACGACTCAGATCCACAAACATTTGGACAACACTTCTCGTCGAATGAACATACGTAGTCAGTTTTGCATCTGTTGAAGCAATTGGTTACTCTCCTGGAGGGGGGGCAATGGCCACTTTTTCCTAAAAAAATTGATGGCAAAACACTATTAGGTTAATACAGGTGAAATTCAGTCTTGGATAATGAGTCTTAATGGTTGACTGTTACTTTAAAACAGAGATACTTACTTGATTGAGCCGAAGCGTTCGATGTAATTATCAGGATCGTCAGCAAAGCTGTGATGAAAACGAATTCTTTTCTCTCTGCACAAAAGAATCAGGTAATGTTAACGTAGTAAGTTTTGATCTATTGAGTAAGACCAGCAGTTCCATCTAAAATGTATCTGCTATTTAAAAATTAAGCTACAGAATTGTGTGATTTTTACAGGTGTGATAATTTTTTCACTGAAAACTGCATACTCATTCTTTGAAACAAACAATTTTACTTATCAATAAGCTTAGGGAATTATAAAGTCAGACAATAATGAAAGATATACAGCAGAAATTATAAAGTCATTAATCGTGGACATGGTTTGACAAAACACATACACAAAATGGTTTCATCATTACATGGTTTAAAAGTACTTTATATTTTAACAGATGGGAAGAAGGAATATTTATTGTTAGAATAAAGCTGGAGTGATCAAGCACACGTCCACATGCATTTGTATAACACAAGAAGAAGGAAGAGGGAAGAGGAGGAGAAGGAGGAGGAGAAGAAGAAGAATAGGGAGGAGGAGAAGAAGGAGGAGAAGGAGAAGAAGAAGAATAAGGGAGGAGGAGGAGAAGAAGAAGAAGAAGAGGGAGGAGGAGAAGAAGAAGAAGAAGAGGGAGGAGGAGAAGAAGGAGGATGAGGAGAAGAAGAAGAAGAAGAAGATGGAGGAGGAGAAGAAGAAGGGGAGGAGCAGGAGGAGAAGCAAAGTATACTGGTACGGTAAGGAAGTCCCTGTCACGTAGGCGGGTGGACCACATTCACCCTCGCGTATTGCCTCACGGGCTGTGAGGTTACAAATGAAAACAATTTACTGAAACTAAAACACAATTGAAGATGGCTGTCTTCTGGGTTGTTGCGCCGTGGAAACATCAAATCCTACAAAATCACAATTCTTTTAAGTCTAGTATTACACACAGATTCACATACTAGGCCTACTAATTTTCTTTTATATATCAGACATCAACGAGACATTGACACTACCTTCACTAGAGTAGGCCATAATATTTCAATAACCGGTTTAGTTTTGGTAACTGTGACTCACATGCATCCAGTTAACCTTGATTTGACTATCTTCATAAAGCTGAACAGTTGCTCACAGCAACTGTTACGACAAACGACATTAACAATACGTGTCTTCTGATAACAGTTAACTACTTTACATCATACAGGATGGCACAGTATTACAAGAAAATACTCGCGGACCGTATCAAAATCGCAATCCCGGATTGGGCCCCCTGGTTTAGTACCCTTGATAAATTTATTATAATATAATATGCATAATTAGTAATTACTAGTAAAATTTCAAAGAACGAACTTCGACGTTCTGTGTGCAGCTTCCTTAGATCACAAAGTTGAATTCAAGGCTTCGGTCGTCCACGCCCACTTCCACTTCACTGACTAATGTAGATTATTAATGGACAACCTGAAGCAATTGAGAATCAGTACAAGGTCACTATAATTTATCGTCTTTAAAACTCGGGCAAGGATCTTTGCACATGCGTAATAGACACTGCGGATATTTTAACAAGACTAAATCAAGAATGGAAAGTATTCACCGCTACTGTGACCCAAAATGTTGGACGAAATTTGAATGCAAGTACCTATACAAATAAATATGTTTACTGCATGTCACAATTTACATTTAAGACGTCCAGCTGCAATGTATTATCAGTTATTGCAATCACCAAAATTTTTCGTTCGAGTGCCAAGCTGTATACCATTTTACTAAAATCATACCTCAATAAAAGATAAATACATAGCCCTGATGATGGAGGCAGTATGATATCTGAAACGTTGGTAAACATCGACCAGACTACACGGCGCAATAACCCAGAAGACGAAAATCTTCAGACTCACCGCTATGAAAACCTCCAATCCTCCACTTCTTCCAAACTTACAATACAACTGGAAATATTCAGTCTTCATAACAAATTTTAAGGCTTTCAGTTGGTTGTATTTTTAAAATTCTAATTCTGCAACATCACGAACAAATTGGTGTTTCTAAAATACGAAGTTTGTCGAAATTTATTCCAGAGCTAACAAGTCACCTTATCTGGTCTCTTATTGATAAACATACTGTAACATTTGCTGTTAAATTTCCTAATACTTTTTGGAATTCCAAAGAAACAGAATCTCTTCGGAAATCTATCAGCGATGTTGTTCTGTTTGATATGGACATCAATATGTACATAATTTGTCATCATGCTTCTAGAATGCTTCCAGTCTTTGTTTTTTTTAACTCACAACGTTCAACAATAACTCTTTATACTGTCGAAATGTTGAAATGATTCCAACATGGAGACAGTATAAACTTACAATTTGAAACAACAATTACACAAACTTAAGTATAATACTACCAGCATGTAGTGTATGGTTTGGAAAATTTTCTATGGTGCGAAATTTTTAAAAAATAAATAGGCCACTTTCATTTAAATTAAACAAATTTTTGTATGGTATTAAATATTTAAATTAGTAAACTACTTTTATTAAATAAGACAGCGACTACGATATTTTGATAACTATAATTAACATCTGCAATTGAGATGTGAAAATTACGTTGCTTTATACACTACTATAAATACGCACACACTAACCGTGCTACATAGTTAATAAAGACACTAACAAGGTTCAATAAATCGAATATCTAAAACTGTAACGATAATGAAGGAAACTTTAATGGAACATGATTAATAACCCAGAAGACGAAAATTGTTCTGTCTGACGACAGGTTCATATGAACAGGATCCTTCCATCCTTTTCTCGGACTGGGACCTGTTCATATACGTTCTTGGCAGGTGATCCAGAAGTGGTTTGCCATTGCCTTCTTCTGTGTGTGAATGGAGTAATTGTTGGGATGCCACGGAAAAACCGGGGAAGCCCCCGGAGGAAAACTCCGTGTTGCCTAGACCACGGCCTTGCCCAACACAAGTTATAAATTCGGGTACCGCCGGGAATCGAACCCGAGACCCCCCAGGATTACAAGGCCAGCGTTCTAACCGCTAGACCACCACTGCTTTAAATGTGTACATCGTAACTTAGTCGGGTATGATAATATCCGGAAAAGTCAACATTTTCTAAAATATATCTCACTTTCTTCCATTATTGGATTATAAGAGAATCAGAAAGAATATCTGTCCGCCTAACACCAGGTTTTTGCTGTCTAAAACTCGTAATATAACTGCGATAAGAGAATCGATACTGACCCATTATTAGATGCAGAAGTCTTCTCGATATGCTGTGCTGTCCTGCCAACTACTGAACTGGTCGCTACGGATGGCCCAAGATGCTTACATAACCAAGGCAAATGATTATGTGGCGAGAAGTAGAACTAACACGCAAAGCGTAATAGTCGATCTGCATAAACACCACAGATCAGTACACAGGCTATACAGTCACTTCTGTATCTTCGGCAGTCCCCTGGTACCTACTTGAAGCGACACCTGTATTGGGAACAAGCATGATGAATCTCGTCCATACCCTCCTCTCTTTGTCAAGGTCTTCCAAATGGCTTTTTTCCTCCAACAGATTTTCTGACCCAAATCCTGTATGAACTTCCCAAGTCTTGCATTCATGCTACATGCCTCTCCCATCGCGTCCTGTTTATGGGATTGAAAGGAACGTTAAATTAATGTATAAATGATTATGAATCATAGTTTAAGAAAGTGGCATTGAAACAGGTTTTCCATCGAGTTCTTTGGTTTTTCCCTGACAATTATCATTCCACCTTTGCCACATGCCCGTCTATCACCGTCCCAGGAGTTGTGCTTTGACCAAGCAACACAGTATTATTACTTTGAGCCTGGGTTTCATCTCTGGCTGGTCTCGGGCTGATGGTAGTTATACTTTCTGGAAGGAAAGGATGTGGACAAACAACTTGGCATGTCGGTGACGTCACAATTCTAGGAAACTGCTAGAGATTCTACTATAAACTGGACTGCACAACTTGAACTGCTGTCCAAAACTAAAACCTGTCAAATGTTTTCAATAAGGCGAGGTTACGAGCCGCTCGTAATGGTCACTCATGCACCAAGCATTTTACCCTCACCCATTTTGTCGTACTAAGACGTTCTTAAGACGAAAATAACGTCACAGTGACGAACAGCTTGCGAACATTTCTTAGAATTAGCGACTAAACGTGACAGACAATTCACATATTCACTCCACGGCAATTATGACGTCACGGTTAATTTGAAGTCTTACCTAGTACATTCCTTCATACATCTTCACGGTGTGTGGCTTTAATCAAGCACAATTTAATATTGGTGTTGTTGGTTGCATCACTGTGAAACAAGGAGTTTCGGGCAGAAATCATAAAGCTCACATCCGTGTTTCACAGGTTACTAATGGTATAGCTGTTCAGGAATTATTTATCATAGTCAAATCTTGGCTGGTGATATTTTTTTTAAATCCTGTTACTTCTTTTACTGCTATGGAGGTTAAGTTAGAATGGACAGTAGTGCAGCTATTTTACTGAGCTATGAAAAATGTCATTTTAACGGTGAAATGGCGCGGGGTCATACATTTTTCTTGTTACATTACAACCGACCAAGACCAAATCAGGACCGTTCTTCGGTTGTCATTGTGTCCAGACTGTACTTTCAAGCTATCCTTCACGTAGAGAAACAGAGGTCTCATAGGCTGTTCTATGTGTCCTCGGCTGGGATCGACCATTACGTCATCATTGTAAATATGTAGGAATAATTTACTAAATAAAGGAGGGCAATGCAATCCAGTTACATGTCGAGTGGCGACAACTGGAGGGAGGTGTTTTGTCGCAGGTATCGCCAATGGAAAGGGGGGGGGGGAACCAGTTAGATGCTTTTTAGTCTGAGCTACAGAAACAAGTGTTAAATAAACCACAAATATTTTACATTTTATGCATTTTGTGATTGTTAGCATACACAATATACATGCAAAAATATTTCTAGGGCGACATGTTTCGACATCACAAGACAATATTCAGGCCCTTACAGATACATTATATAATTTGAAATAAAATTATTTATTAAATTGTGTAAAATTATTATCTTTTTTGCTAAAAGTGTTGAACTTATCAGTCAAAAGATTAAAGTATTAAAATAATTGTAGAATTATGAACATTTGCTAGTGTGATTTACGTAGGCTAAGAGATCTAATATGAGACCCAGTACAAACAAACAAACAAACAAATAAACACGTACACATACAATGCACACCAATTTTTAATTATTCTTTTAGGTCAGGGGTCGGCAAACATTTTTTCTAAAGGGCCAAATGGTAAATATTTTAGGAGCTGCGGGCCAAGAGGCAAACTCGCGGATGTTTATATAGGTAATCCTACTTATGTAACAAGAAAAAACTAAGTTTTAACAAATTTATTGAACAAAATGTAACGTAATAATAATAAGTAGACTACAATTGTTTGAAATACAGCTCTACTAATGAGAAGAATGGAATTGCCTGTTATGAGATAACATTTCACCAAACTGAGGTTTAAATTCAGTACTCCCGATCATCAAAATTGATTGTAAATGTTCATCCGTTAATGCTGACCTGTATTGAGATTTTACATATTTCATATTTGAAAATGTCTTTTCCCACAGGTAGGTGCTGCCAAATACAGATATCAATCCCCGAGCATATGATCTTTATTGACCGTATTCATCGCTTGGAAGACATTTATAGAATTCTGTTAGATTCTTCTCTTGAAATTTGCTTTTTAGCATGGCATCACACTGCAGATTAATCACTTCCAATTGAAAGTTACGTGGAAGCTTCTCAATTGTACAGTCAAATGAATTTTGAAATATGGACATGTCTTCTGCACTTGCATCAAGATCCGAGAAACGCTGCTGGACCTGTAGTTTGAGTTCAGAAAATATATCCGCTGCAAATTTGTGTGGGAGTGGAGATTTCACTTCTTATTTTAATTTTTGACAGCATGGGAAATGCACAAAGCAGTTTGAAATTTCAAAAAATTTAAATATGTAAAATCCGTTCTTAGCTCGCGGGCCGTACAAGAAGAGGCGGTGGGCCGTAGTTTGCCGACCCCTGTCTTAGGTGAATACATTGCTTAGGTACATTATATTGTGCGATAGAAAATAAGTCATTAATGAATTGCAATTAGCATGCATTTACGTGTTATTTGATGGTATGCAGCATGCATGTTGACCCCCTGAGCCCTGATTTCAAAACGTTACGTAATCTGCATTCCAAATAAAAATACGTCTTACCTGCTGCTCCCTCTCTGAGTGCCGGGCGATAAAAACGCACTTACATTTTAACTATAATTCATTAATGACTTATTTTATACCACGCAATATAATACATCCATCTAAAAGAGCAATTAAAAGGTGCGTGTACATTGCGTGTTTGTGTGTACATGTTGTACTGGTTCTTATATGAGATCTTCTAGCTCACAAAAACTGCACTGGCCAATATTCATAATTCTACACTTATTATAATATTTTTTATTTTTTGAATAAAAGTTAAAAACTTACATATGAAAGGAATATTAGACAATTTAAAAAGTACATTTATGTAATTTTTCTCATATTGTATAAATGTATCTGTAAGAGCCTGAAGATATCCCCGTGAGGTTCGAACATGTCGCCTTAGAAGTGTTCCTATTGTGTGTGATGGAACCTCCATCTTATGTACATAAACCATAAACAAACAAATAAATATGATATATGAAGAACCGAGGAAACGTACGACAAATTTTCGGATAGCTGGCAATAGTCCGAGATTCAATAGCAGTTCCTCTGAATTATAAATCCAAAGCGTTAGAAGATAAATATATTGACCTCTTCTGCTCCTTCAACATATTCGTATAAATGAAAAAACTGCTGATGATGTTCTGGCTTGTGACGCCATGTAGACTCGTAGGTAGGTACCAACATTTCGGAAAAAGAAACGCTCTCCACCTTCTAGGTTTCAGTTCCACTTTACAGGAAATACGCCGATGAGTAGTGGGATTTCGATCCCCTGACCCCAGCGTTCGCCAGAATTGTTTACCTCTATGTGCAGAACGCGAGTGTGGAGTAGGTCCGTGACGTATGTAACCTTGGAAGTCACGTGCTACACTACTAGCAGACCGAAAAACGTCGCGTTTATTGTAATTTGATGTAAATTTTACTGGTAATACTTTAAAACACTAGAAGTTATAAAAGTCAGTAATAATAAAATAACTAAATGAATAACGTTACTGCTGACATTAGACGTGTAAGAAATATCTTAATACTAAAGATCAATGTTTACTAAGAAACAGGGGAGTTACGCATGCGTAAAACAGGCCGCTTGCGTCACATGGACGTCTGTAACTCTCGCGTAGAGTGTAGATATACAAGTACAAACTAATTTATAATCCTCAAAGTTGAGAACTCTTCAACACTTCTCAGAAACCGGAAATGGTGTCCTTGACCATGACAAATGGCAAACAAAATATGACCAATAAAACAATTAATTCTCTATTTAGTCTTCGAACGCCACTCGATTCAAACGGATCTGACAATGGGTAGACAGTAACGGATCGCTGCTCCAGTTGTAAGGCTGCACTGTTCTACTGCTATTGCTAGCTTGGAATGTAGCCATCCTATTTTGGCGTATTTCGTAAAACAAGCTGTACTGAAAATCAATCATCATATAGTCATATATGTATATAACGAGGCTTGAAATTATCTGATCTACATGCTAACACTTTGTCAAACCATCAAGACTTTGATTTGCTTTGCTTCGCTTTATTTGCGGTTGAAAATAAATCTTCACGTCTTCTAGGTGTTTTTTGTCAGTTTAATAAAATTTGATAACGTACAGTTATTATATTAGATATAGGATTAGGCTGTTATTATGTACATGTATGCTCCATTCATGTAAAGACTATTTTAAGTTCTTTAACCTGCACATATATGTTATGAATCAACAGATTTTGATAGAACCTTGTACTGAAAATTGCGGCCGAATGGTTAGCATTCCTGTATGAAAATATACAAATAAGGAATGTGTGGGATAGAGCAAAATGCTTGAAACTTAGTAACAGGATATATTAAATGGACTGGAGGTACCCAATATTGTTTTCGTAATGGGTTTACAACACATTAGATTTGTATAAGCAGAAAACGATATTAACTTCAAACCTTAAAGTAACTCATGAGGCACAGTGAAAACGAAGTGTCCTTTCGTAAACTAATATCTGAGAGTTTTTATAACTGAAGCTTTAGTAGAAGGTTGTCAAGATTCAGGCTTCGTACAGGCGAACGCTCCACAGCGATTCTGGCAACACTTCGATCGCCCTCTGCAGTCCCCATCGATCCGACACGCACTGGAACAGACCCATGGACCAGTTGGCTTCTCAGGGCACCGCCCAGGCTTCGCTGCAAAGTTATATCAGCTAAATTAGACATTTTAAAATGAGCATCACTTGGAACATATTTGGCGCTTGCAAGGCGCAGGCGAGGGCCATTTCATTGGAGAAACAATGGAACAGAATATCGACAGAAGGAAACAAGCTGTCGATTATTTTCTTTATTAAGAAATTTCCTTATCTTTTGCTCCGAGACTTATTCTATTGTTATAAAATACGATGTCGTAATAGAAAGGCCCTATTTTATGTGTAATCCTGAAATTCTTATTTCGAAGCAATAAGCTCAATATTGAAGGAAATTATTATATCTTAATATCCCCAATTATCAAACCATCTATGGAGTCTACAGTCGTGTTAAGTAAACTGCAACATTAAACTTGTTGTTAGGTGTCTTCCAGATTTGTTTTAATAGTACCATGTTTGTGGTGGGCACATCGTAACTTGTAGCAACTTTTGATCCACACAGAAAAAACTTGTTAGCTGCTAGATGCCCTCCCCTTCACTTTTCGGTGACCTTCAATAATAATAATTATGAACTTGCTATGAACGACGCATTTTGAACTTGTCAGTAACAAAATAATTTCCAGGCTCCCAGTCGACCTTCAAGTAAAATTTATATTTGATGAACAAGGCGTATGAAATAATAATTTTGCTGTTTTATTTGTGAAATGTATCTGAAGTACGATCACAAATCTCAAGCGTTTGATGCCAGAATGCGCAGGTAAATATATGGACGTAAGGAAGAGTAATTAAGTAAATGGGGAATTACATTTAGTTACGTAACGACGTTTTCTTTGTATTCTTTGGAGTCTTCAAACAAAACAGGTTACGGTAGGATGGATAATTAGTACGGATAAGAAATAAGAACGTACATGGTATTACACATGTGGTCTTGGACATTTATTAAATAATATTGGCACTTATAATAAGTTGTAAACTGAATGTTGATTTATTGATCTATTTAATGACGATTTTCCATCTGCGTAGATTACATAGTATCAAAGGATTAATATAAATAATGACTTGAAAAGAATGTTGAAGGAGCATAAGTAAATTGTCTTAAGGTAATGTAATTGAGATGCAAGCCTGGTAGAGCGAAAGTTGTTAGTGGGAAAGGGGCACTTAGGAAATCCGATATGTCAACATCATAGGCGTATCTGTCATAAATGAAAGAAAGTAGGCTAAAAAGTTGTCTCGAACATCATTTGCTATTTAAAACAACCGGAGATCTCTAAAAGAAGAATTGTTATCAAATAAAGTGTTTTGAATTTAGCAATTCGTGAATATGCAGCCACTGTTCTCCCTTCTTCAGGTCACAGTGGCGGGTCACTTGTCACATTTTGCTCACAATTTTTGAATTCGTTAGTTGCAAATTCCAAATTCTACGACAGAGGAGGAACTGGTCAAAATCGGGCTGTAGTGCCAAATAACAAGAGCTTTGTCCTCAAGTTGCTATAAGTTAACTTTTAATTATTTGTAAGTTTTGCATTATTTGCATAATCGGAAAGAGAGGGAGGGGAAGGACCTTTTAAAAATTGGTCAGTGAATGAAAAATATATTCATAAAATAACTGATATCTAGTTCTAAAACACAACACAAAAAGAAATAGCTGCAGGTATTTCCATGAACCTTTTACGAAATCACACACAGAGCCTGAGCGGCTTCTCGTAAACGGCAATGGACATCAGAATTCCACAAATAGAGAATTTCCTGACTACCTTAGCGACTCGTAGCTTCTCATTACTTTTATTATGGAGTTAGATCGGAGAGAAGTTAGGCCTATGCGTGGTGTGTCAGCAAATAAAAGACAGATTTTCGCCAGGAAAGGAATACAGTGGATTCCGATTAATTAGGACACATCG
Organism: Zootermopsis nevadensis; assembly: GCF_000696155.1. The sequence continues at coordinate 582,742 of NW_019060789.1, read as the reverse complement.
GGACTAGAACACTTTGGCCCAATTAAGCGGCTGCCCTAATTATGCGAAGTTCCACGTAAAGAGTTAAAATGTTTTGTTCTTTAAGATTTGTCCCAAATAAACCGGAATCTACTGTATTTGGCCACTGCAGGGGCAAGGAGTTTTCTCCCCTACCGGTGAATAATGTGAATAAAGCGACCGAAGCGTGAAGCCGACAACTCACACATCTCTCTAAAGCAGCGATGAACAATTCGTCCTCAACTCACCCTTTAAGTTCAAGTACAACTGTATGTTGTTTTTAGCATTTATATTCTTTTATGTAGTTTCTATTTTTTAGAACTGCTATAAATTAAATTCTAGAAATGCTGCGTGACATGGTAAGACACCAGTAACCCAGCAACACGCACAGAAATAAGTGATATTACACTAAGTACTTACCACGGGTAACATGGTCTCGCGCCGTGACAGAAATAGTGCAAACAGTTCCTCCGCAGCCCGTACGACAACACTTGTTACTGCCCTCACAGTCGTTGTCAGAAAAGCATTTCATATCGCAAATCCCAACGGCCACAGGTGGTGGGCACGCCCCCGGTTTAGCGTCTTGCTGGGCGACGACACAAGAAATCGCAAAAAGCAATAGCAGACTTATTGCCGATGTGACTCTACCCATGTTTCCGAAAGAGCGTTACTGAACACCTGCTCGCGAAGCAAACGTATGACTCAAAACAGGATCTCCTTGTAGAAGACTAAAGATTATCCACGACGTTACTGATGCTGAAGAAAGCGCCTTCTCACGGAGTGACTGGTAATAAGATTCTTATGAGGAATTTTGAAAGAATGACGCAGCTAAAATTATCCGATTTGATAAACTTACCTAGGTCCAAACATGGGAAATAAGCAACCACAAAGCAATTACTGACTATGCTGGGGATAAGAAAATCCAATTACATAACAGGAAACTGTGGTCTTTGGTTGGAAATAGGTCCAAGCTGTGGCTATATTAGATTAGGTCGCACGTTTTATTTATTTGCAAAGGCCTGATACAAATGTAAAATGGTATTACTTAAGCAGAGTTAGCGTGAGGACAAAATTCTTGTTTTAAAAGTTTATTAATTTAAATCTTACGATTATGTTCACTATACGTTTGGCATTTCGTTTTATAAGGAACTCTTGTCTATTGGCGACTTTAAGAAATTTTGAATGAATTGTAACGTTTAGCTTTGCGCTAGAATACTCGTATGCCATAATGAAAGTCCAAGATAGGCAGGAGGGTTTGCAATTGAATGGGACACATCAGCTATTGGCATATACTGATGATGTTAATTTATTGGGAGACGACATAAATACAATAAAGAGGAACGCAGAAGTTTTACTAGAGGCTAGTAGACCGGTGGGGCTAGAAGTAAATTCAGAAAAAACTAAGTACATGTTAGTATCTCGTCAGCAGACAGGCGGGCAGAATTATCTTAGGGTGGCTAATAAATCCTTTGAAAGGGTTACAAAGTTCAAATATTTGGGAATAACAATAACAAATCAAAATGATACTCGTGAGGAAGTTAGGAGGAGACTAAATTCTGGAAATGCTTGCTACTTCTCAGTTCAGATTATTTTGTCTTCCCATCTGATTTCTAAGGACCTGAAAATTAAAGTATACAAAACAAAAATTTTGCCTGTTGTTTTATATGGGTGCGAAACATGGTCTCTCACTCAGAGGGAGGAACACAGATTGCAGGTGTTTGAGAGTAGGGTGTTGAGGAGGATATTTGGGCCTAGGAGAGAAGACGATGGGGCATGGAGAAAACTGCATAATGATGAGCTTAAAAATCTGTACTCCTCCCCCAATATTGTCAGGGAGATTAAGTCGAGAGGAATGAGATGGGCGGGGCATGTAGCGCGCAAGGATGGGACAAGAGTTGTGCACCGGATATTGATTGGGAAGCCTGAGGGGAAGAAACCGCTGGATTTTGTTGGCCCAGGACAGGGTCCCGTGGAGGGCTATGGTTAATTCGGTGATGAACCTTCGGGTTCGGTAAGCCATCTACTTAGTTAGTTCAGTACCCCTAAATATAATTTCTCTTCAACTTTGTACCCACAAAGTTGTTGGTGTATAATTCAAGTTATACATAGTATATAATCTACATCTAAAATAAATTTCAATACTGATTATTCAGTGTTTATCATAAAATAATATATATTTTTTAAATTTCACGTACCCCCTAAGATGTGTAAGATTTGAGGTTTTCACAGCGGTGAGTATGAAGATTTCCGTCTTCTGGGTTGTTGCGCTGTGTAGTCTGGTCGATGTTAACCAACGTTTCAGAGGTCATACTGCCTCCGTCATCAGGTTGAACACCACTGAGTTAGTTCACTTATCTTTACATTAGTTCATGTATTTGCGACTACCTTCACAACAGATGGCGCGGCAATTCACTTATCTTTACGTTAATTCATGTCTTTGCTAATAGAGGGCGCAGCAGGTCACCTAGCTTTGAGTTTTTCGATGTTTCTACTCGGCTTGTAGGATACCCAAGGAGGTTGACGGGTCAGAAAATTTTCGCGGGCACATTAGTTTATACCTTCCTAACAGATGGCGCGACAGTTCACTTATCTTTACGTTAGTTCATGTCTTTACCAATAGAACGCGTAGCAGGACGCCTAGATTTGTGTTTTCGATGTTTCTATCCGGGTTATAGGATACCCAAGGAGGTAAACGGGTTAGAAAATGTTCGCGGGCCGCCATTAGTTTATACCTTAACAGATTGCGCGGTAACTCACTTATCTTTACATTAGTTCATGTGCGTTACGTAACATCATTTCCTATAAGCCAGTGCTTCCCAAACCTGGGTAAAGTACCCAAAAAGGGGTTTTCCTTTGGGTAACGACACACCTCGCAATACACATTAAAATTTACAATAAAGGTGTAGAAGTACTCTGAAGAAAGCGATCAGTCATTGTGCACCGATCCTCTAAAACAGTCAAACAAGTATTTATTTGCTCCCAATTTTGCAGAACTAGAAAATAAGATGGAGCAGTTTCATTATACTCATTAGCTAGGACCTGGGTGAAGAAATATTCATGGCAAATAATTACCAAATTTTTTGTGGCTGCTAAAATGTTTAGAGATGTTTAAAATATGTTTTCTGTGCAGTTAGTGTTTTACCTACATTGGGCAAAAAGGACTTCTGATAAGTAGTTTTGGGTAATGAAAGAAAAAGTTTGGGAAGCAGTGCTGCAAGCACTAGACAACACCTACAAGCTTTGTGGCTGTGGTAACACTTCAAACCACCAGAAACCTACTTGCGGTGCGATGGTAGTCAGCTAATGGCATCTTTTAAACTCATTTCAATATGGGCCATTATTCAACATTTAACTTCAATACAAGACAGCTAACTCCTGGGTTGCTGAGACATGGCCTGGTAGGTACAGACGTTTCAGAAGTGCTTACTGCATCCAAGTCGATAAGTAACGGTACATACCCGACAAGGGCAAAGATATGAACTTGCTTGTTCTATTATCAGATGTCACTGCTTGACATTCAATCATTCAAACATACACAAAAAACTGACGCTATCCATATATTTTTTAAGATCCTTCTCAGGCAAATGCCAATCTCACCAAATGACTCTCCATTTGGGTGTTGGTACAGGGATGAAAGGGGAGAGAGAACTCCTTTTTTTCAAAAGATCTTTATTATGGTAATGAACTCAGTTAACTGTGGGTTGGTAATGCCAATGTGACTTCCATTTTCTTTTAAATACATACATTTAATGTGAAAAGTGAGCCATCAACCAACAAAGTTTGGAACTGTATATGTGAAAGTGTTCATATTACTATTTACATAAAAAACACTCAATGTGATATATATGTTATGTATAAGTCAATAAGAGCATTACTTTTACAATGCTCTTACGTTTGTACCGTCTTCTGGCCAAACCTGCTTAAATAAGAAGTTCAACTATCAAGACAGATGTACCACAGAACCTCACATCAATAATGTTCCTCAACTGACTTTCACTTTATACACACACATTTAAAGTCACTCTCAACTGAAGTAACACAACATTCACTCTCACATACGAAGTAACAATTGGTACGAATTCGCTTAGTTTAACGTAACAGCATGACTCATCCGAACTTTCCAAACTGTTCTGTGCCAGTCCTGTACTGCCACATTCTACAAGACCAAAAGATCGTTCTAGTTTCCTACAGCAAAACGTAACGTTGTAGACAAAAAAATGACTGACATTATTACTGTACATCTTTGCTGTCATTCTCTTGGGTAGATACCAGGCTTAGATGGTGCCTGTAGCACAGAGCAATTGGAAATAGAATTTGAAGCTCTGCATGGCCTTGTCTCAGTCTTCACAAATGATGGTCTGTAAGGAAAGAAATTCTAAAGTCAGAACAAAATCTCATGGATTTGAGGTATAGAGTTTTCAGTGTAATGGCTGCATCCAAATGTCAAACACAAAAATGCGTACTTTAACCCTTGATGGCACTCAGAGGTTCAACATGTTCATAGGAGCACACCCATGTTCCTACTCTTATGTTTTCAAATAAAATGTCACTGAATGACAAGCGACAACGTACAAGAACAGATTTCTCATGATCCAGCAACCGGCGCTCACACTTCCAGTACAGTGTACATACAATGCAGATTTGTAATAAGGTTAAGATATCAGTTTTATAAAGAGATTTGCCAATATTTGGATCTGAAAAGGTGCATAAACAGTAAAATCTTGTATTTCCATTCCCAGAAGGTATATTTTTCATACAATTTACATTTTTTTAATCCAATTTATTTTCTCGCCATTTCAATAGTTTCTGTTCCTGCAAAATATGCCATGTCATTTCATCTAATTTCCCATGTTTCATGGAATTTTGTTGACTTGTCAACTTTTCTTTTTAACTGCTGGTTACTCTTAAGATGGCTACTACTGTTATAATTACTCAATATTTTAGCTGAGAAAGGAAAACCACTTCCTTTGAAGAAAAACTAAACATACTACAAGTCGTGACAAATATGTGGTGACTCATATTTCCTTGGTAAAACAATTTGGATTATCAGAATTGACTCTAAATATAACGATAAAAAAATACACACCAGTGTAACAAATATCAGATTAGTTTTTGATGTACTTACATCGATCTTACTATGCATTAAATTTAATAGTGTTCAATGAATGATTCTACGCCTTGTAATATGATTACTTCCTATTCATTGTCAATATAACTATAGCCCAAACTGTAGGAAGATGTAACCAAGTCAAAAATACTTTGTGTCTGATGTTTGACCTGACTTGGACTAAAGGAAGAAGGACTGGATTATATGTATTTATTGTGTTAACAGTTGTAGAAGACTTCTGCAAAGGAAAAGCTTGGGATCAAGTTATGCAACATATCATACATTCAAGAGACAGAAGTTATGACCCCGAATTACACGCTACGGAGGGAGAAACAGAACAAAACTAAGGAATAACTATGGAACCAGATTAAGCTAACTTATTCCATCTTTTGGCTAAAACTTATAATACAGTGTCCATCTCCAAATAAAATAATTTATTATACATGTGAAATGTCCATGTCTGAGTGGTGCCTACCAGAATCCAGAGTATTGTTTTTCTCAGGCCCACTCTGTGGTGGCCAGCCTATTGCATACAATTTTAATATAATTAATATTACTTTAGCCATTACACAAATGCAGCTATTACACAAGTAAACACACATGCATTATTTTAATGGAAAAAAGTTCCAAAGTTACATACCTTCATATTCAATATAATTGTAAAACATCCAGTAAAATACCATTACAACGTTCTATATATTAATGGTCTTTCAGAAAAATCTTTTAGAGTACCTCCAATGGTTTATAAAACCACCGTGTACTAACAGTAATCCATGAATATTTTAAGCAAATCCTACATTTAAAAACATGTAATGTTATTTTGTCCTCACTATGAAATATGACAAAGAATTTTTCAGCAAATTACCTCTGAAATATGCAGTTTAAAACTTCATAAATCCAATACTGACATTACTAAAACATACTGAATTAGGATACAAGAGAATCATTTTTCTGATTTTCACTACACTCAATAATAAGTTAATCAAATCAAATATTTTCTTTTTGTTATTTGTCACACACCAACCACGTTAAAAAATTCCAAAAGTTACACATTCATGTTTTATGATATGCACCATTTACTGTTTACTTTCTACATACTGAACCAATACTGATCAAAACAAAATTAACCCCAAAACAATTACTTAGCACCAGTGACAAATATCGCCGACATCCAGCACTTTCTGAGAGAAAACAGGACAGACTGAACCTTCATATCATGAAGAGCAGAATTGGTAAGGATATAAATTACAATATAGCAAGTCTCAGGTTATTAGAAATCTTGGATCATTTCATTTTTGAAATCTACAGACTGGCAGAAACTTCTGAATTTTAAAACAGGAAATAGCATTGTCATGTAAGTTTTGGATTACTCTGAATAAACGGGTCGCTCATACACACTTGGATTTATGAGTTCCACTGCATATTTTTTGATTTACTATATAAAAGTAGTGCATAAAACTTAGATAAAATAGTTTAATATCTTGAACTTAAATACTGACTGTCTAATATAATCACGTATCAAATATAAGCTGGGCATTTAATGGGTACACGAAATTTCTGAGAATTACAAAAATGTTACTGCAAGTCGATAAAAAAGAAAACTTTAGTACCAGAAAGACAGATTATCGTATTTACTTGTGAATTTATTTTGTGGTAATTTGATGATTATATCTACCCTAGGCATTTCATAAACTTTTTATTACCAGCTTTTCCTTCAATTTATTTTCTCCTGTGTGACATTGTTACCATTTCCATCTGCATCAATCTGAAATACTCTTTACCAACGAATGCCACATCTAGGTGTTATCACTCCTGCTTCATCTCACAGAGATCCTATTTTCAAATCTTGGCCCAGAGACCAAGTACCCTGACTATAAATTTTCACGGCAAATGCAGGGATAGTACCTTAAATTAAGTTGCAACTACTTCCTTCCATGTCCTTTCCAATGAATTGTTTACTGATCTGATAATTTCATGGTATACATTTTGAGAGCTACCAACAGCATTGTTTAAAAAAGAGGAGAATTTCTAAATGTTTCTCATAAAATGCCACTGTTAACAGTAGATTCTGAACTGTTTAGTCACATTGTTACTATTCACACATGTCGTTAAAGAAATAATTAACGTTAGGATTTACAGCTGAAAGAAAGGATGACTTGGATATATTAGGTGAGTCGGTTTAAGAGGAACTCTTCAAATCATTAAAATTCTAATAGTAGAAACTACATAAAATGCCTTACATGTATTTTTATTAAGGGGGCCTTGTGATTGGATCTGCTGCCACTGAACAAACATACCAATGAACTCCATTCTGAATAGGAACCCCATTTCTCTAGACCTTTGTTGTGGTCCCTCTATTGCCCTCTTTAAACAAGTCCATTACATTAGAAGAATTATCTAAATAATGGCATTCATTTTTATATAATTGTTTCCAGCTGTTACTTGAAAAGGGTGTACTGCTTCTGAAGATCTTTATAAAGTTAAATATTTTATACAGATAACATATCCACCGAAGCACTTAACAGATGGTATTCGTGTCCAGACACCATCAAGAACTTTGATCAGTCTGGTGATCCTATAGTGAAATGTGATGCAGTACATTTTTTAAAAGCCTCAGAACAGAAATTCCCTATGTAATTTAAAAGGCATTCCCCTTGTTATCCACCACTTGCCAACATCTGTAGCAATATAAATACACCATTTAATCGATGTAAATGGCCTCATTCCAAATTCAAGCAGGTAAATAAACCTACTACTGGGAGGGACACTGATCTCAAAAGAGCAACATTACCAAGAATAAGCTGTAGAATGTAACAGATAACATCCCAAGAGTTCTGGTAGAAGAGATACAGACCCACCCCCTTTATTCTTTGCTGTTTGATCAGGGTCACAGAAAGGTAGCAAAGTCTACACAGATACGGGTACATACTGCATAACCAGAACCAGTCACATTTTCCTGACGTGGGGAAAAGGGGAATGTGAAGGTCTGGCGGATGTAAATCTAAAGAACAATATCTCAACGCAAGCCAGCAAAATATTGCCAACTATTTCTCCATATAATGGGATAAACCTGTCAGTTGGCAATGTGCTGGGTATATAATGGAGAGATTTTAAATCTACCGCCAAACCTCCTTTAATGCTGATACTGGCGATGGACAAAGTGAGGTGTTATACTGGGATTTGATTGTACTAAAGGAAACAAATGTTCATAATGCATAAGGCCTTCAACTCAGCATGTTCCAGTCCCAGTCCACTGGAAAATTACACAAGTAAATACGATACATTTTACATCTGTCAAACTTGAACGGTGAATGCTTACTGCATGCACTTTATTCCTAAATGAAGTTAACATTCTTATACAGAATGCATAAATTCATTAGTGTACTCGTCCTACCCATAATTCGAGTACCCAACTAACGCTTACTCAGCACTTGCTTCATTCACCGAGACAGGGAATGGCTGCGTTCTCGTCCCTCGTCGCTTGTGGCCCGAATGTCACCTAGCCTTTGGTGTGGTGGAATTTTGTCGAAGAACGGATGGTGCAAGGCTTCTCCCAGTGTCAGGCGTGAACTAGGTTCATACTCCAACATGCGAGCTATCAAATCAAATAACTGGTGATGGTCTTCATCATCTGTGTTTTGGTATCTCTGTAACAACAGACATTCCATTCTGTGAATTTCATGGTTATGAAGGGGCAGATAAAATGCTACTAATTACCACCGACAGACTGGATAGAATTCATAACTTTAATAACGTGTGTAATAATGCTGTCAATGTCAAAGGGCCTATAGCTTATTTTTCAACAAAGCATCAGTTTGCTCCATAAATTTAATCAAAATTAACAAGTGAATAAATAAGAAATTAATGGATTAAATGTATAAAGACACTAGTACAAAACCTACACCAGTACTGTTTGTCATCTCTCATTTGTTTTATTCTCTGCTTTTGTAATACGGAATTTCCACCTTTGATCTGTAATTTACCCCATTCTGTATTAAAAACAAAATTATAGTAAGCAATTATTATCGAACAGAACCAGACACAAGACATTTCCATCAACAGTACTTTTCACCGTCTGAACAGAACGCAAAGAGATGGACTACTAATTTTCATCTGAAACAAAATGACACCCATCAGCCCAAGAAAACAAATGGCATACTCTGGCAACTTCACCTTTTGGATTTCAGGGTGCAAAACCATTTTATGTAAGGAAAGGTTTGTGGCACATGGAAGATTTACACTAAAAATCCCAATGCAATGAAAAGTGGTTTCATATAAGCTAAACAGATTTAATGAACTTACATGCAGAGGCTTGCAATTTTCACGAACATAACGGCCAGCAGAACTCTTCTCATCCCAGTCCAACTTGCCATGGTAAAAGTACTTGGTCTTGGTTTTCCTTGCCATTCTAAGAAAAAATTAAACAGTAATGATATAGTCATATGTCAACTACATGTAGCACAGAAAGATGTAATCATCATATTTATGTATGCACAGAAGTCTCTATGGAATTCTACATTGTGTCCAGTTGCAGTCACATGTTTATCATATGTAAATGAAGTGTATGTTCAATACAGAATCTTTTCAAAGTCTTTAATTTAAACTACAACACAGCAAGAGGAAGACTATCTCAATGAATGAAAACTGATGGCTAGTTATCACTTTCTTAATTGTCTTATGTGTCAGAAAGTTGCGGTGTGTATGCCTGGAGTTTATACCTTTCCTCAGAATGCTTAATCCTCCAACATTTAAGTCATTCTCAATTTAGTCAAACTGCATTATACTTTATTTCAGTCTGAAATGCTACAGAGGTTTCAACAATACCAAACTACTATTTACCTGTATGGAATGGGACCAAGAATTCTTTCCATCATAGCAAGATGTTCTCTGTTATCATGCGTTTGGAATAACGTTATGCCAAGGTACAATTCAAATATTATGCAGCCAATTGACCAAACATCACATGGTTGTGACCATCCTAGTTCTGAAAATTGACAAGAGATGATTACTGAAGATGTAACTGTAGATCTACACATACATACAAATACACAGCACAATTTTCATAACAGAAATAAGAGAAGATGTGAAATTCAAAACTATATCAAAATAACCAATCAGCATTCCACTTGTAAAACATAATGCATTTCTTGGTAGCAGAGATGGGATGCTGTTACTCCTTATGAAAGAGTACAATCTGTTCCGTTTCCAAGAAATTGTATTTTATTTTGGAACACGTTTGCTCTAATCTAACACAAATAGCATAAGTGATTTCAAAACAAATAGGTTAGTTTCTTATGTACATTTATTGCACTAAACATTTAGAATAAATTATACAACAGCAGAAAATGGATCTGACCAACAAAAGCAAAACCCCAGTAAAAATGTGAATTATATGTGAACATTCCAGTTTCTTTTTACATATATCATAATTGCAAAATCAGCACCAAATAAATCAAGTTAACCTATATTTTACATCTTTCAGGTTAAGTGAATCCACAAATGTACACAGTGCAAAGAGCATTTAAAAAAGAAGCAAGAATTTGAAGAAAGCCAGTCACAGTTCACTGTTCTCAGATTGCCATACAGACAGAAATATACTCCTGTTACATTATTTGTAGTAAATTTATTAGCATCATATCAAAGAGCAGTATGACAAACTGGCAGAACGCAAACCATCCAAGACAAACTGCGTAGACGGGTGGGAGAAGATAAAATTAAGTTCCTGCACTGCAGCAGAGGGATTCCATCAGTAGTATGTATAAATGTACCCAGTATGAAATTTGAGAAAGATAATAACAAATGGTCCCAAAGACATAAAAATGTTTATGCAAAATAAAGAAATGTGATATCCATGCTGGGTTTGCATCACATGTCGGCCATTAGCCACTGAAACAAAACAACAATTGAGTGAAACTTTACAACACTGTTAGATGTCACTGTTCTGTGATGGAGTGAATCATAACATGCCAGTCGTCAAGGCATCACCACAGGAGAAATTACAGTACATGGAATGGTATGAACAGTTTAAGGAGACAAAAGGCACAGTTGTCCATGCAGATAAAGTGTGGAACTTATTTGAGAAGTGTTTGATCATAGCCTGGCCAAGCACACATGAGTAGAAGCCCATTGGCTGTACATGTTTCAGTCAACAGTGCATAAGCTTTTGTGCACAAGTTGCAACTCGATTTTTATATAAGTATTTAACTTTCTTACCTGCAGTACCTACTATCATACATAGACAAGGAAATGTCTAAGGCAATGGTCATAAGAGTTTAGATTTCTCCCTTTCTTCAAATCTCATTACATGAAAAGTCATATTTTTAAACACCTTCAATCAAGGGGGAAAAATGTATACTAAATAAACTCGGTGACTTATGTATCTCAGTATTGTACACATATGCACACTGATTACCTGATTATCAGGCATTCAACCTGTTTTAATACCATAATCTTATGACATACAATGAACTAAACATAATTCATAGAAATTAAATACAAAATCTAAGTGTAGAGAACACAGAGAGCTGCACAATTACAGAACACTAAGTAAATGAGAAAAGAATACTATAGAATGTCCATCACTTGTCTTAAAGCTAAGGAATCTGAAGCGAAACACACTAATAGTTTCTTAAACAGTTCTAAATTTAGTTTGCTATGGCTGCTATTCAAGTTAATTTGTTCAACTATGGTAATTAAAGCTTTATAATTGTTATGTGTAACAAAGGCTTTCTTATCTTGACAAATATACATCTCCTCACTCTGTAAGTTATCACAATACACAACATCTAAATCATCTTACGTTAGATATCCCACTTCAACAATTTCAGCTTACCAAGAATGACTTCAGGTGCTCTGTAATGCCTCGTAGATACAATGGTGCTATGATGTTCATGGTCAAAAGTTGCACTACCAAAATCAATCAACCTTACATCTGTCCTTTTCACACGCCTGATATCTCGTTTCTGCAGACAGACGCAAAATATAGACCGTGTTACCTGAATTATGTTAACTTCTGATGTATTTACATTTAAAAATAAATTGAAAAAAAGACTGAAAAAGCTTACCTTTTTACTGTTGTAGCAAATTTCAAAGTCAGAGTCCACAAAAAGAATGTTCTCAGGTTTGAGATCAGTATGAGTTAATTTGTTATCATGAAGAAATTTTACAGAATAGCACAACTGGTACGCAACATGACGAACAGCGTCCAGTGGATACGGCTGGTAATTATTATCTTTCTGAAATATAAAACAAAAGATTATCACCATACTAGCATCACTGCTAGCATATACAAATATTTCAAACAGAAACATGGAACCCATGAAAGTTTGCTTACAGACATTCCATAAATTATAAACTTAACCTATAATTTCAGGTGTATCAACAACTCTGAAAAGCTAGAATAACACAAAAGAAAAATGAATGCCCCCTCAACATCCAAAACAATTGGAGGGAGAGGGGAGAAGCACTGGCACACTCGTGCAACCACCCACACACAAGGGGCACTAGGAAAAAATGCATGGTACTTGTGGGTTATCGGGACACATCACATTAAAAATAGGTTAGGTTATTTTAGGTTACGTTAGGTTAATGTGTGTGGATAAATGACATATACTTGAAAGTTATTATATTTTATTTCAATAAATGACAAATTATTAAATTTTATTTGTATATGCATGAGATGTTAATTGTTGTTACTACCTGTCTCCGGAGGCCAAAATTCGCTTATAGATTTTAAAATAGTTTTAACCGTGCCTCTCTGTTTTGTGTCCCGATAACCCACAAGTACCAAATACATTTTGATCAGACAATAATATGCCTTTCCAACACTGAAAATTTCACATAAATCACACCTTTCATGGGATAAAATAAAAGCAATCCATCTGAACATGAAGGAGTTCTCAAAATACTCCACCTTGAATTCAATGCCTGTCCTCCTTTCCACAAGCAAGAAATGGTTGTACGAGTCAAGCCTGGACAATAGGGTGGTCCGACTCCTTAAGCCACAGCCCCCTAAAGAGCACCCACTATTTTTTGTGCATTGTTTCTTTAGATGCAGAGAAATGAAATGCAAAGTAAGAGTGTGGCATGCACTTTTGGGATTGTTACAATTATCAATCCATTTAAAACAGGAATATGAATAACATGGTCAAAGTTTTGCATTCTTTAAAATTAATTGCTCTACATGAATTCTTCCACAACTTTAAATTGGGGGAGGAGAGGAAGAAGATAAGATGTTGATGACAAAAGAGCAATAATTTGCACCAAATTCAATCAACGCTGTGGGCTCCTATGAAGTACATTTCTATTTATGTAACTAACGGCAAACATGAACACATTTGAACATTACTGTAAATTTTCTACTTACCAGAAAGTCAAAAACACTGAGTCCCAGCATTTCAAATGCAATACACATATGGCCATGGTAGTCGAACCAGTCAAGCATTTTAACACAAAGGCTGAAAAGATACAAGATGCCATGAAAGTAAAATACAACTGACACAAACTGAAAGACAATGATACAGTTTCTGCAAATCTATACTTTCCCGGAGCACGTAATAAGGTATTTTCTTTCTCCCTTTCGTTTACGCTTTGGAGTATGGAAGTAAACCACAGATTTAGCATGGAAACTGTGCCATATCTTAAGAAAAACTGTACTTAGAACTCCACCAACTGCTTGTGAGTTTGCTCTAGATAATGGCGTCAAGTACCAAAGGAACCTCTAAATCATTCATAACTGTCACAATCCAAAATGTGGTGTTGGTGAAGAGACACACACACACTACCAGAGCACAAGAGTTTACGAATACCAAAAGACAATTCACGTAATCTGCCTTCCCCTCCTACTTTCTTTTCACTCACACACTACCTGCTCCTTTGCTTTCTTCTCCTTTCATCACAACATACTTTCACCTTGCCTCCGCCTGCCTATGTTCCTTACAGAACCTTCCCAGAGTTTCTGATTTCAGGGCACCTCATTCAACCCTTTTCCTTCTACAAAGGCATTTACAAAAATGAGCACCCAGGCATGGAAGAAATTAGTGTCAAGTGCCTTTAGCCAGGAAATCACATTGTCACCACCAACTGCAAATCAATTACCAGTAAGGCTCGACCAGTAAGAACAAAGGGAAATAACATGGTGTGAGGACTGCACAGCAGGTGATCCAGAACCTCCCACTCATGCCCTTTGTTAGCTTCCTGTCTGGAACTTTTTGTATCGCTATTGGAAATGCGTGACACACTCCCTCCACTATTTTTTTCTTCTTCCCACTGGGTCAACAGCTCCTGCTACCAACCTACATCACTATCTTAAATCCTGAAGATGGAGGCGCTATGTTCTTCAAAACTGTTGGTAACCACCAACAAAACTGGAGGAAGTCTGAATGTTTCTGATGAAGGCACATTGTAATCTGCAGAAGTGGTATTTTGGACTTCGTCGACAACTAACTAACTAACTAGATGGCTTACCTAACCCAAAGGTTCATCACCGAATTAACTCCATGCGCGCTACATGCCCCGCCCATCTCATTCTTCTCGACTTAATCACCCTGACAATATTGGGGGAGTAGTACAGATTTTTAAGCTCATCATTATGCAGTTTTCTCCATGCCCCATCGTCTTCTCTCCTAGGCCCAAATATCCTCCTCAACACCCTATTCTCAAACACCTGCAATCTGTGTTCCTCCCTCTGAGTGAGAGACCATGTTTCGCACCCATACAAAATAACAGGCAAAATTATTATTTTGTATACTTTAATTTTCAGGTCCTTAGAAATCAGATGGGAAGACAAAATAATCTGAACAGAGAAGTAGCAAGCATTTCCGGAATTTAGTCTCCTCCTAACTTCGTCATGACTATCATTTTGATTTGTTATTGTTGTTCCCAAATATTTGAACTTTGTAACACATGGTCATCCTGGTCCGAGGCTTGGTTAATGTGTTCATAACAATGCTTTTTTTAAAGGTGAAGGTCATTAGCCTTACGCCCAACCCCCAACCTGGAGGACCAGGGTATCACTCTTAGTCTGGCGCATCGCCTTAGACCTGTCCGGCTTGGGTGACCCTACCACGAGCTGAAGCTCTGGCCGGCATATCCCTGAGGGTCATTTGAGCATGCAAGCCTCCTATAACTCTTTTTTCATATTACGCCTACAAAACTGCTCTTAAATGGTAATTAGAACCAAACAGTTAAGCTAGAAACCACACATCAATACTGGGCTAGGGCTTGAGGGTATATCAAGTTAAACAAAGCAATTATTTCAACCAGAATCACAACTACAATAAAATTGTAGCTGACATTTTTCTGGGGGTTACTATATTGGAACACAAGTGAAAGAAATTAAACAATGAGACAGTTGGCTCTGGCAGATATTAAATGATGACATTTTTAAGTGAAGGAGTATTACTTCGTGATAACGCTATATATTCAATTGAAGTAATAACATTATGACACACAATAAGCTTAATATTTATCATATTACTTACTGCCTACTGTCAGGATCTTTCTCTGCAATTTTCTCCAGGGCATTGATCTCCAACTTGGCTGCTTCCCGATATTTCTCAACATTCTTGATAATTTTAAGTGCCATCACATGATCTCTGCAATATCAACAGCGTAAATATTATGAATGAATGTGAAGAGCTTCCTGATAAATTGTCATATGATGGACAGAAACAGTAACAAATGACCTGGAGGGTGAGGAGGTCATACAAAGAATTGTACAATTTATGTTCGAAGTACAAGTCACTTGCACATAAAAATATACTTCACTGTCCAGACACGTGGCTGGTCTACTGTTTAAGTCATTATGAAACGTCAATACTTTTAAACACTAATGCAATGTTATAAATCATACAAAACCAGCTCTAGCATGTCTGGCAGACTTAAGATTGTTTGAGCACTACATAAAATCAACTGAGCAGCAGTTGTATGTCAGCGAACCATTTTCACAGAATGAACAAACCAGTCAATTTTTTTAACCCAGAACAGATTAATGTAACACTGCACTTCTGATTATAACTGTATGGAGAGAGAGAGAGAAAACAAACCGTAAAACACAACTGAATAATGTATAACAACAAATTTCAGTTAAATGAACAGGTACCGAGTTCTAGGGCAGAAATGCATCTGCACAACAATGCATTTTATTCTGTAAACAAATACTCAACTAGGAGTCAAAAATATAGCCAGCATCTTTGTGCGTTCACCTTGGAATATGAAGTTCCTGGGCCATGTTACTGTTAACTCCAGTATATATCATATGAAATTGCCATGCACAAAAAAATCAAGCATGTAACAGGTATATTTAAGCTTGGTCCATCACTGAATATTAACCAAATTATAAATTTATATGCATTTTATATATCATCTGTTGTTTTTCATGAAAGCTGTATATTTTTCAAAGTTCTATTACCATACAAAAAAGTAATTTTAGAACTCCCTATAGTAAGTGACATTAGTGTTGTTCCCAAGTCAAAAAGTTTCCAGGAAATTAAAATGAAGTGCAGCCTTCAACAGCATACATTCATAACCGACTTCATGGTTCAAAATTTGGAATGGGGAGACAAAATTTTGCAGACATGATGATCCATGAGAACATACAATATACAAAAGATTATACTACTTTAAATAAGAAATAGAAAATACATGAAAACATATAGAAAGCACATTCCTGTCCACACCCGAGATTATTATGCAAAAAACTAGCAAGACTCATTCTGTATTTTCATGACTGTACTCACAGATTTATGGTAGAGGCACACTATTTTTAGAAGTCATGCTTTACAAAGCACAACAGGTTCTTTAAATTTACGACAATATATGTTTAATGCTCTGATCACATTTAATCTATAGCTGAGCAAAAAGTTGTCAGTGGAACCATGGTTCCAGATAATTTGACGTAAATATGTCATACCTGCTTTACAATTGAGTAAAGTTTGATTAAGACATTGCTTATTTAACTTGAATTAATTACGCTTAAGATGGGTCTGTGGTAGATGAATGTAATGTAATATAAGGTAAGGTAATGTAAAGTAAGGTAAGGTAAGGTTACTATGTAGGTAACCATTGTTGTTTATTTGTTGATAAACAGATGACGTTTCCTAGGTAACATAACAATGAAGTTACACTTTTTTGTTTCCCTTTTTCGTTACATTTTTGGCGAATGACACTGACCCTAAAGTATGGACGTATTTACGTCATAAACCAACAAGAAAAAAAAATGTTCTGGCATGTGCCATAAAATGTACAGGCATATAAACCAAATACGAAAAAGGTACATTACACAATAGAAGACATATACTGATCAAAAGAATATACAATTAACTTTCCATATGTACTGATAAAATGTATATTTGCACTTCTATATTAACAATGATAAATACTGCACCTCAGTACCCTAAGACAATTACAAGCCTTATACAGGTAGCCCTCAATTTACGCCGGGGCTGCGTTCCTGGACAAACCGGTGTAAATTGAAACTCCTTTATAATGTAAATTAATGGGAAGTCAATGACATGTGTTCCCAGCACCCAAAGATTGACGAGTAATATAATGGCATATTTAAAGCTCTGAAATAACGTAAATAGAATAAAGGAAATTAAAAAAAAAATATTTTTATACACTTACAATCGGCAATTCGTTGGTCCCTGCGATTGACTGCGATTATTTCATGTGATTGATGTGTGCTATTATGCGATAGTTGCATTCATGTAAGACACCGACCTATAGAAAATCGCATAGTAAAAATAACCCCGGCACCTCTGCAGAGATTAAATTAGTCCTTTGAAAGTTTAAAGTGCCAGGAATGAAACTGCACAAGAGCAAACACGCATATGCAAAAGTTTGCATTTCACAAACTGCTTTAACCGATTCATCGGAACATACGTAATTGCAGAGATGACTGTATTTATAATTTTTATTCAAAATCAGTGATGTAAGAATTACAATTTAGTATAAGAATCAGTACGAGATACATTGTAAAACGTTATAAATAACAGTAAAATATATTTTTTTACTTTTTGATTTGCTGGTTTCAAAATCGGCGTTATTCTGAAACAGCGCAAATTGAGGGCTACCTGTATAGTCAAATGGATATACAATAATCACTTGCTAATGTAAAAAACTGAAATCATAATCAGGTCTGTCCACCCGATAACAGACTCTCCTAAATTCTCCCATGACACTCAAATCAAGGTCACCTTCGGTGCCAGGCTGAAGCTGTGCAGGTGCAAACACAGTGTATTCGTTCTTGAACATTATCTCACATCAAAACACTGTGCTGCTATTCGTGAAGCATTTAGCAACAAGTATCCTCTTAAGGAAGTACCAAAGAAAACAATATATCAACTGGAAACACCATTTTTTGGGCACAGAACGTGTTTGTCTGTAACAAGTGCTCACTGAGTAACAAAAATTGAAATTATGGACATACTGATTTCAAGCAGTGCATCAGCTGCAAGAATTGAATATTTCCATTACCAAAGGACTCTGTTTTAAACAGAATTCCATGTATGTGACGCTACACCTTGACGTGTACAAGTGAATGTACTCTGCACCAGTAATCTACAGAGCAAGTATGCACTGAACTGAGATAATGCACACAGCATGACGTCTAATGTTGACAGACATAAAATCTTTCCATAAAATCTTTTCCTGCATCTAACAAGATAACTTTGTGCATTTACGATTTTTGAGGGTAATTCAATTGAAATCGCTTTACTGCAACTAACTTTCAAGCCATATGCAGTTTTCCTTTCCTTTTCTGTTGAATATATATAATCCATGCACATGCATTATGGCTGCTGAAAGCATGAGCACAAATATACATCACACTAAAATGGTGCTTTGTAGAATTATATACTAAGCTAGAGAGAGATGCATGGTGTTATCTGATTACTGAAGGAGATAAATTAGCTAATATTTATTGCAGTATAAAGGCTGTATACAATATTTGATACAAGGATAGTGTCTGCAAATGAAAATAGAAGTTGCAGTATACGGGTGTTGGACAGTACTCAGGAGGCAAGCCAAGAGTAGTGAGGATGCAAAATGCCAAATTCAAGAAAATCAAATACTGTGCAACTTCAAGTTGGTGTTGGAAACAAATTTCAGTTCAATTCATATCTCTTCTGTAAGCGAGTTGGTGCGGACATATTAGGTGCCATGATGACACTGGCTGAGCCTTTCTGCCTCATTTTGTAGCCAAATGGTAAACTTCCTTGTATAAACTGTTATATTCAAAAAACAATAAATGGGTACACCACTTACAGACTAAGACCCCGCCCTCCACCCAAATTCAAGTAGCAGCAGCAGCTGGAAATATCATGTTCAATACTTCGAGACATTTAAAATGTCACCGATTTTTGCACATCTTATCCTGCAACTGCCTTATTCACAGGACCTAGCTATGTGGGACAAACATTTCATGATTCTTGAAATGTTCACTCTTTACTGATAACAAGGTACAGTATGCATCATGTACACCCGCAAACTTCACAATGTATATTCATTAACATGTAACAGTGTGATCCTGTTTTTACAGGATTTGATACTGGAGGCTGTTACACAAATTCAAGCAGCAAATTAAATTTTAGTCCACGTCAGAGTTTGCACTACCACTTTATATGAAGCCCAAAGTTTGGATGTAATTATAATTGTTCAGTACAACATTTCCAAAACTCTTGCACAGAATGACATATTCTAACCTAACAAGTTTTATAGTTTAAACATTTTAAAGGACATTATTACGTTCCCATTAATACAAGAAGACGCACTATTCACTTCAAAAACATGGAAGGCAACCTGTGATGTTTCCGTTCTTTAATTTATAAGACATATATAATATTCAGCCCCACTTAATGGTACTTGCACCATGTCGTGGTGGTGGAGCTTGAATACCTCAGTGACCCCAAGAGCTACTGGTAGGGCATCCCTAGCCAGATTGGTCGAGGGGGGAGAGGTCAGACTAAGACAGGTACCCTGGTCCTCCAGGTTGGGGGTTGGTCGCAAGGCTAACAAACTTGCACCGTAAAAAGGAAGATGTTTCGAAACCTCAATCAAAGCCTCGGACAGACAGACCTAACCAAGGACCGAATGGAAAAGGAGAATTGAGGAGGCCGTGGACCGAATACGGACCGGAGAGCCATAGAAGAAGATATAATATTCAGAAGTTGTAGCGTGTGAAATAACAAAATCTAAAGAAACACTAAGTTTACCAACATTCCATTTCTCATTACAAAACAGTTATGATTTAGTTAACCCTACATTGCATTTATGGAAAACCAGCTGCAAATCTAAAACAGTTATACTCTGTAGCCAAAATATTTGGACACATGCCACAATACTTTATTCACACAAAGTTCAATTTTTAAATTAAAAACTAATATGTAGTACAATATAACACAATCTTCCTACGTATGAACTACTACTGTAAGTTAAAATTAAAAGTTCCAGCCCTCAGAATACAGAAACCTAGGGAACTCAAACAATTTTTTTATTATGTTCTA
>NW_019060789.1:525316-562050 GCF_000696155.1 Zootermopsis nevadensis | reverse complement strand
GAAGAGAGAAAGAGAGAAGTGGCACCACCAGCCATTAGGAGAATCCTGTTTTAAAATCAATCTACTTACATTAAAAAATTACATTTTACAATAAATATACTAGAGAAAAGCTAGCCAAAAATTGTACTTACACATGCATATCCTTAACTTTTACCACTTTGCCAAATGTGCCCTCCCCAAGGGTGGCCAGGATCTTATCTGCAAATTAAATTCACAAGAAATTAGTACAAGCAAGCAAAATTACTGTGCTGCTGTTAGAAACCACTACATTCCGAACACAAGAATCCAGATAACTTCTCTTACCATTAAGTCATCTGCTTCATGTAAAAAAATATCACTTCATGCACACTATGACTGGCTAGTGATATATATATTTACTGTTTTAAAATTTCAATATTATTTTATTCGTATATGTTCTTACTAAACTACTATGTGGTCTTTGCATATATGGAAGAATCCTTTAAACCTGTATGAATAAACTTTAATTACACAAGTGGTCTCCAACACGCACAGTTCACAACGACAACTCATAAAAATACTTTATATAATCTCCCTATTTGGTCAGTATAATTTTCTCAACTGCTACATTAATATGCCAATTTCTTTCACCTCTCAAAGTCATACCAATTGATGAATTTGAACTGTACTATCATGCTTATGTATCTTTCATGATGGATCAAATCTCTTCCTTCCCCTTGAACCCGTATCATGCCATCTAAAATCCATCGTCCCCCCTCCCACAACACACACAGCGCTGAAAAGGAATGGTAGTTATTAATGCACTCTAACTGAGAAAGACGTGTGAATATTGTTCTCCCCATGGAACTGGTGTAATATCAGGGGAAATGATATTGTCTATTAGTATATCTACTACAAAGTAGTTGTATTCACGAACATCGGTCTTGGAGAACGTCGCCATGGCGATATATCAGGTGGCCATCTTCATCGTCTTCCACCGAGGGTGCTCGAGAGCTCTGCAGGAAGGCAAGTCACCGCACACACCACACCGTCCGTCAGTCACAGGACATGGTCCGAGCCGTCGCCAATTTACACCAACCGACCGAGCGGGGTGAACAGGGCGGGCAGGGCAAACAGGCACATCCGATCACGTGGCGCAGTGGGCGATAGGTAGAGGTGGAGGTGCCATTTCATTGCCGCCAATTCAAACCGAGATGCGAACCCAACAATCAAGAGACAAAGAGGGGAGAGGGCAAAATGGTTTGCCATGTCAACAAATGATGTTAACAATGATTGCCATGGGAACAAAATAACAAAGCGTCACCACAGCAATACAACAAACAAATGGAGGCAATGGCATTGGGGAAATATCTTGATGAACCTTTAAAAATTAACTAGAATTATTTACTGAAAGGTTGGGATTAAGTCAAATCAACCACTACCACAGCTTTCCTATGCAAGAGTGAGTAAATAACTGTACTTTTATAAGTGTCACATTTGTAAGTTTTAATGTCCACTTCAGTGCTTAAATGCTCAACTGGATATCCTTAATTCATTAGAATTGGCTTCTTACCAGCGTCTCTTACTGCAGAGCCGCTCAGCTAGAACTAAGACTTAGCATGCTGCTGAGGTCAGATCAGTGGATCAGACAGGCACTTGCTGTTAGTCACAAACATACCTTCAAAAAAACATACAGTAAAGGCAAAATAGTTATAAAAACTGCTTTATCACATGTTCAGTGCTGTCTTATCTGCATATAAGTGAAAGAGGCAAACTATTTGGTATTACAAAGCATCATGCATCAATCATGTGATTACACCAGCAATTTTGTAAGTTACTTCATTATAGTGTGTACTTTCAGCTTTAAACACCACTCCATGTCAAGGAACAGTAATGATGCTAAAGCTATTAAGCAAACACACAGCACTGTATTAAGTACGATTTTTTCATACAGACGTGTCTGAATATTTTTTTTTTTGGGGGGGGGGGAACTTTACTTTTCACAGAAACTTTAAAAAAAACACCCTTCTTCAAACTTTGAACAATGAATTAATCTGTAATTCAACTCCATGAACCCCACAGTTGCTTGAGATATTCTTCAACTGCCACACAAAGTTGAGCGAACAAAACTTGACTGTCTCATGCTCTAAAGCCAGATCACTACTTACAGTTGGTACCACAGCAGAGGTATATTTGTGCTGGTACTTGCTGGCAAAAACATTGGAGGACTTCGTAGACTTTTGCTTATTTGACGTTGCCTCATACGCTCTATTATAGGCATCATCTAACAAGTAGTACTTTCCTTCTGGGGCAACAACTCTTCCACTAGACTCCTCTACTGTACACTTTCCCTCACCAGCAGACTTATTGTATGCTTCATCTAAAGCAGTGTACTTCATTATCAGGCTCTGAATCTCTTTCCGCCTGGCCTCACGTTCATTCACAGCATCTTCTATGGGATGTTCCCGCTTTGGAGTTTCATCAGTACTGGAAGGTTCAATCTCAACAGGGCAGAGACGTAGACCAGAAAGCAGTAGCCTTCGTTCACCCTGTTCACTTTTGCCCGCTCGTACGGGGCGCACGGGAACTCGTCGTGAATGATCCCCTTGACCAGACTTATGTCTATGACGACTGCTACTATAAGCCTGTTGCTGCAGCCTATGCTCACCATGGCGATAAGGTGTTTTCTCTCGGAGAGGAGCTGCTGTACTTTTGCTCACATAGGGGTATGCCTTTTCTGCAAGAACGATATTGGCCGTGGTAGCACTTTTTGTCAACAAGGGAGGAGATTTAGAAACTTCACGGACAGATTCTGTTTCCACCCTTCGTGATTCTGTCCCGACCCTGCGGGTCCCTGCATCACCCCTCCGACGTCCATATTTGTCTAGCACTGCAGAGTACTTGTCTTCTAGCCTGGATCTGGTGATTCCCAACTCAAGGGCGACCGAAGTCGATGACGGATTTGATGTAGCGATATTATCGGTGGTAGTGGAAGCTCCGCGTACCCGCGTTGTGATACGGTGGAGCAAACTGGAGCAAGATTCACTCAGCAGCTGAGTCACGCTTGAGGTCGTGGAGCGAGAGTAGCGATGTCTTCTGCTAGGTGCCGTCGAAATCGTCTCATTTGTGTTTGCACGAGAAGCCATTCTCCTGCTATCTTCAACGGTCAGTTTCGATCTGGCCCCAATAGAAAGAAAAGGTGACGAGAACTCTCAGAGGCCGAAATGTCCGTTCAGCGTTGTCACATATTGCCAAGTGATTACTGGTGACCACAGGATTCGGCCAAACATCCTACGCCACGTTGGTAAAACTGTGTCAACATTTCTTGTTGTTTCTGCACTGAACTTTTCTACCATTGCAACAATAGAGTCGTGTCGTTTGAACTACACACTTTCGTGGTCGTAAATAAAAGACATTTCTTCCGACCTCCCCCACGTACTCTTCAGAAACGTGACAACAGCGCAGCCAGGGATGCAACTAAAGATACTCCGGCTACGCTTGCCTCCCCTGCCAAATGCTGGCCTGACTAAAAATACCAGGCAGAGCGGGCTCCAAGAAAGAATGCGCAACGCAGTAGCTTTCTGCTAATTTCTTACGTAAACTGTGGCGAAGAAACAAAAAATAAATGTTTATAGCCAAATATAACGGCCATATCCCGCAAATAAATTAAACACGAGCATAACGTTCCTTGCCTTTCGAGATGAAAGCACGCGACCTGATCGCAGCAAAGCTCTGTGATTGCTTCTGCAATGGGTTTTGCGAAACATAATTTGGCGAATGAATTTGTTTCTTCGTGTAATTTTGCTAGAAAAAATAAACGAATTCACTGCTTCAGCAGGTTCATGCCGATAGAATCGAAAACGTAATATCACAGTCTTTGCCCAGTTCAAAATATAATAAAGTATACAGTATCGTTCCTCTATTTGTTGGAGAAATCATTCACAAAATGTGCAGATGATAGGTCATGTTAACGCATTTAATGAATCATTTCCCCAACACCTCGGTGCTAAACGCCTTTTTCCCCACTCATGCCACACTCTACTTCATTTGGATAATTAACTGTATAAAAACAAGACTGTAAGAGGCAACTTGCATAATAAAAGCGCGATCTTAAAGCCAATTACCTAACATCAATGAATGAAAATTTGACAAGGAGTTCCAAGCAGAATTCATAAAGTCTAATCCCATACTGCGCAGTCTATGTAGGCATTCCAACAAACGAACGTAATATTGTTCACGGGTTCATGTTGCTGGGGTCGTACGTAAATGGTCATACGATCGAATCTCACTTCGGGTACATTTTTTACTGTTGCTTACAAATGTAAAACACGTTACAATTATTAAAATGCATCTGGGCAAACATTCTTTGTTCCGCAGAGTTGCTAATTTCAGCATCCCACATCAAGTGTCGCTACCACCTCAGAATTTCGTGCGACCATCAGTCAACTCGGTTCAACTTCCGCTATGAAAAGAAATCATGCTTAAAGATTAATGTGGAAGAATTTATACGCAGCTTTCAGAAAAATCTTGGGCAGTTTAACGACAATGGATCAAAATGCAAAGAGTATGTTCCTTTTAAGGGTTTGTGAAGGCGATGTGGTACTGCGAAGTGGCAAGTGTGCCATTTTAAAATCACTCGTTTAGAAAAGGGCCCTAACAAAAGCTACGGCCGTTTCTTCAAGAAAGTACAACACCTAACAACATCTTGCGTAGCAACAGTGCGTAGTCAAACGTAACCACGCATCCACGTCATATCAACCGCTAATGTGTTGCATAGTGAAGATGTCATCCGGGACGATGCGACTGCCCTGTGATGAAGGCAGTACGAACCTCGAACAACGTCGGTCAGTTTCAAGGAACCTACAAGGGGGGACATCCCAGAAGTCTTGTCCACAATCGTCGCCGGAAGAACCTGAAATCTCACTGTTCCATATTACTCGTACGTACTGCTGCGAACTGCCAACCTACCACCTTTCAATGACTGTGGTTACCTTCAGTCGATTCTTGGCACACATCCCGAGCTTTCGCTTGCGCAGATTCCGTGACCATGGCGCTAAATCGAGACTGGTAACAGCAGATGGTTTTTTATTTGAAGCACCGTGGCCCATCTCTCTAGCCCTCAAAAGCACTCGATCAGTTCACTTCAACACAACAGGTAGGGTAACAAATGCAGATGAATTTTCGGGTGAAATGTATGTGAGATGAGCGAAATATCACGGGCCATAAAACCAGTCTGAACAATATATTTCGCGACAATGTCTATTCAAGACTGAGCAATCTGTTCTTAACGACATGTTGACGTTTGTGAATGAAATAGTCACAAAGTGTTCGGAAACGTCTAATTCAAAAACACAGAAACTATGAGCACGCACACGACACGAGCGAACAAATCCCTAAATCGTATATGTGATCTTGTTCGCTCCGTGTATCTCATCTAACACCCTTTACACACCACGGACGCATTTCTTTCCAAAAATCACACCATATTTCTAGTATCAGACACAAAAACAAAACGTATACCATAATTTGTCAACACGGTCACGAATATGCTTCAGAGTCCAGACCAACATGACAGCAATCTCTCTCTGAGCGCCACAGATGATCGACTTATGCTCAAAATGTATTCGAGCTGTTAACTGCATTGCTGACCACGCGAGAAGCACTCCAAGCCGGTTCTGGCGTGCTCGTGAAATGAAGTTTTAAAAACGGCACCCAAAGACTCGTTAAACTGTCTACAAAGTTGTTTTATCCGCGCTATAAAAGAACATTCTCAATTCGTTAGTTAGTCCAAATTACATCTTATTTATGTTCATAAGATTCCATCGTAGCATATTTAATGGCGCTGTATCAACCAAAGAAGTCGATCAACGCAGACTGATACACGAGAATTACGTCCGGTAAACTTCGACAGATCTGAGCGACTAACAGCTTGTACCCATGGACATACCGCAGTCAATAAAATACAAGAAACGAAACTCTGACAGCGACGCTTGAATCTATTACTGTCAATGTTACCCTAAAGACATCATCAAACACTGAGGCTACGAACTTTATTTCCAAGCACCCATTTTCTTTAAAAGCAAAGATTACGGAAAAAGATAACGCTTATTTTACATAACACTGTTTACATGTTCCTTCACTACAAGTTAAGGCCCGTACACTTCCTCCAGTAGTCGTGTCAGGTAGCTTTTTGATCATCAGGCTTCTATTTTAATGTAGTACGTTCCTTTAATGACGCTGTCAACAACTGAAATTGGTGTCGTGCGAAAGGATTACTGAAAGACAGAACTGGGATGTAGAAGGAATCGGCCTTGACCTAATGATCTAAGGCATTATCCCGGCATTTACCTGGATAAAGTCAAATGATAAATCTCTGGCGTACCCGAACACGGAAGGGTTGGTATTCTGTACCAGAAACGTTTTTGCATTTCGTTTTCTTATGCAGTTTACGCAAGGCGTGGGTCAATATGATGTAAGACTTGGAACTACGAGGACGCGATCATTTCTAAATTTATGGGCACCATCTGAGCACAAGCCTGGAGGAACGCAGAAAAACGAACAAAAATTACAGCCGTCCATCTAGGATGGGACTTAAACAAAAACAAAATTCTAAACACCCCAGGAGCTGGTTTGAAATGTGTTTCGTTTTAATAAATAACCTGTAATCCAACAATATTAATTACATTGTACACGAACTTACCACTGAGGTACGCCGTTCATGCAAAGTGAAAGCCAAACATCACGAAGACCTACAGTTATGCAATAATCCTGCCAAAATTTCACGTGTTTAAAAGTAATAAATCCCACGTGGTTACTAGAAGACAGCCATTTTGATATTTGCTTAGTTTTGTTTTAATTATATTAACAGATAAATTTTAAATACAGGAAAATTCCTACACGTGTCAGTTG
Organism: Zootermopsis nevadensis; assembly: GCF_000696155.1. Next base: position 555,183 of record NW_019060789.1, on the reverse strand, counting down.
TAAAGGGTCACGCAACCCCGACATCGAAAACCACAAAACGTGGATTTAACGACTAACCGAGTGCAGTAATTTACGATTCATTTGAAAATAATGTAATGGTTAGTAACTGCCAAAAAAAAAAAATATATACACACTAAAAGCGTCAATCAAAATACAAGTACATTTCAAAGCGTAACATAACAAAGGATGTAGGCATAACTAACAATACTGGTGCATTCGCCATATAACGAGCGATGATTTTTATTTGTTAGAGACTAGATGTTTTAGTTGTCAACTGCAAAGCTTACAAATCCGTACCTGGGCTCAAAAGTTCCACTTCCGATGCGCTGATTTTTAATAAAAACTTGAGACGGTTCTCAAGCTGAGACAACAGCATAAAAAGTCTTATGTCGAAAATTGTTTACACTTAACGAAAAAGTGTACTGGACATAAAACCTGTTTAGTTTTTTCCACAACTTGTTTGAATTTCTTTTCACACCGATGAATATCGAGTTCCACTTTAAACGCCCGCAAGCATTCACGTGGTGTCAGTTATTTCAACAAAAACTCAATTTGTCGACCATGTTTCTTAAAACGTATCAACACCAAGAATAAAATTCAATACGCGGACAGACAGGCGCCTTTTTCGCAAACTTTTCGTAGTAAACGCGACTAAGAACTGATTATCTCAACCGTGATAGGAAACACGGTCACGAAAAATTAATGTTAAATTATAATAATATACAATTAATTTCGAAACGGTACCGCAGATATACAAATGAGAAGAAATTATTAAAAAATAAAGAGACCGCTTTTCACAACTAGCATTTCCTTAAGGACCGAAGGGAAAATGAGACTTTGAGCGACCACAATAACGATGGAAAGACCAAGCCTATTCTGGGGATCATGGGAATAAATCTTCAGAGCTCATAAGGACTGGGATTACAACTACATTTAATGTACAGTGAACACAATGCGTATTGGAACACCGCACGTCACATGTGATGAATTCACCAGAATTATTATCACCGCAGAAATACGCATATTTAGTTAAGAGTTAGGGAGCCATGCAGCGACATCAAACAACCAGGAAAATCATATCCTCTGACACAGAGGAAGTGATGTAATTAATTTCCTAGTGAGACATGTTCTGTGATTCCCTTGTAGTTCACGAACTTTGGAAAAAAAAAGTCCTTAACCCGAAGTATCTGAACTCCTGTTTCTACTGTAGCGTTCAGTCCTGCTGCTGTGTGATGATTAAAAAAAATACAACTTAGAAATCTCCACCAGCAAGTCACAAACTTGTTTACATCAGGAGAGGCTGAGGGTGGTTCCGAGATAAATTGAACGTACAGTGCCATCAAGAAAAACAGAGCCGAACAAATTGACTTTGACCTTTGGTTCAGTGAATTACCTCTGACGTAAATTCCATCTGGACCAGTGTTGCATTTTGCTTATCAACGTGTTGAGTGAAAATATGCTTTGCCCGGAAACCATGCAATACTCAGATAATTTAATTTTCGAGTTGGGTTCAGTAGCTTTCTTGACAACCTAACAGTCGCTATGCCAATCAAGAAATTCTCTGCCTTTTATGAAGTATGGAGGCACACAGCCATTTTATAATACGCGGCACAGAAACATCGGCTCTCAGTTCTCAATTAGCTCTCTCGTGTATAATCCCTGTCTTGCGATTCTTAGTACTTCATAATTTGTATAGCATTTAGTACATCATCCGGCTTAAAGTATAAAATATCTAACAAACTGCTTCAACAATGAGAGCATTTTCAGTAATGGGCGATGTTTTCATGACGGCATTCAGCAAGACCTCACTGCTTCAAGGTCGAGTCAATTCTCAGCTCAGACAGACAGTACAATGTTCGCTACAGCTCGGCCCTTGACCCTTTTCTGAGGCAGATGAAATCAGTCTGTACCCTCAAAATTCCATTCCTGAAACACAAATTTTTAACACTATCCTCCCACGTATCCATGGATCTCCTAAGCAGTCTCTCATGCAGACTTTCCAACGAAAATCCTTTACACACTTCTAATCTTTCCAACGCGTGCTACATGGCTTTCCAAATCATCTTCCTTGATTTATCACCCTAATATTTGCCGAAGGGTACCAATTATTAGGTTCCTCATTATACGAACTTTTCCATTCTCCTTTCAATCTATTCCTCTTTGGTCCAATCATTCTTATCAGGAACAAGTTATCTAACACCCTGAATCTATGTTATTCCCAGTTACGTGAGTGACCACGTTTCACACACACACACACACACACACAAAACTAATTATCTTACGTAGAATTTTAGGTTTTCACGGCGGTGAGCCTGAAGACAGCAATCTTCAAATTATCTTACATTAAAACTGCTTTTATCTAGTTTTCGTTTGCTCCTAGAACCTAGTTACAAGGGTCTCATACAACTTACGAACCCCATACTCGTTTACAACGTCGGCTTATTCCTTCTTAACATTGGACTAATAAGATTAATCTCGGAAACAAATGTTATTTGCGATACATCACCAGTCAGCAACTGTTGGTATAAGCGTTCGCGTAATATTTCTTTATACAAAAAACTTCCATTTGAGCAAAACGTTTTTGCTAAACACAGAACTCTTCAAATATATGACTCAACTTTGAAACGTGATGGATGTAGTATACATCCTGACATAAAATTACATCACTTTCAAAACGTCAGATATTAAGAAGTCATGTTGTACAAACATCTTAAAACACCGTTATCAAACATGATTATTGTTTAAATACACACAACTGTAATACAAACAAGAATTTTTCTTTCCCCCCCCTTTACAATTCGATGAACCCTATAGGTTCACGAACTAGCTCGACATAGAATTTCAGGTGCAAACAACCAAGAAAGATCAACAAAAAATGGCTTTTCGCTAAACAAACTTGCCAATAAATGTCAAGATTACAAATACAGCCAAGTTAATTCACCTGTGCTATCTTGTACTTGCCGATCTGATTAGTTCGAGACACGAGCCGATTGCACTCGAGAATACGAATGATCCATCACAATCCATAATCCACCATAAAGAAATGTAATGTGTTGAAGCGTGGTAACGTGCGCGCTTCGTTCTTCTGTAGAAGCGAATGTCGCAATGAAAATCCACCCTCCTCTCCAGCGCAAAGGTTCGTATGACGACATTAATCAAATATCGACAGACCAACGACTGGCAAACACATAAACCAACCACATTTAATTCTGTAATTACCATAATATTTTCCGCGCTACTCTGCTCCAACTGCTTTACGAATGCCCTCGAGTGCTCTAAAAACCGAATGTTTGGGTTTCTCTGCATACTTCGCGCAAGGTAAAAACAAACTTGTTTCCCAAAGGCGCAAACAATAAGTTTAATACCATTCACTAAACTACGATTACAATTAATTAATGACAACTACCTCGGGGTCGGGATCGGGTTCGATTTCGGGTTCTGGCTCAACACCAGGTTCCGTCTGAACTGCGGATTCCATGCATGGAATCCATGTCCACGGGAGTCCGGAGCCGGTGCCATTCGGGAGATCAACCACAGGCCACCACGAAGACTGGACGAGGGCCATCTGGGGCTGAGGAGGCGGGGGTGGTGGAACTGACTGAGGGGTCAGCGACAACTCGCACACTCGTTGCTGCAGCAACTGATGCTGCAGATGTGACTGCGTTTGAAGCCCATAAAATTGCTGAGGTACAGCTTGTCTACAGAACAGGCCAAGCTGCTGCTCTTCTGCTTCCGAAATATGATTGTGTGGATGAGACCAATCTGCTTCCATCCCGCTCTGTACTAGTAGCAGCACGGGAAACATTTATTGAAACCAACGCATTTCTTCCGTGCTTCAAGAAAATTGGTTCGTCATTGAAACCGCCACAAAAGAAGACAGAAAAAAGAATCACTGAACCCGTCTCAAGACAATCACCAGATATGTTTATGAAAGACAACTGCTCAACCAATGAGAAATTTCCATATTGTTCCCAGCTCACGGACCTATTCAGGGAACGTGTTCCCTCTGCAATTCAGTATCATATTTACTGTACAAGCATCGACGAGCACTGAAACCTAACACTTCCGCCGATACCATCACTACTACAACAACCACCACCGCCGCCTCCACCGTCGTTCGAAGTCCATCACACCACCAACAACGTCTAGTAGAAACCTGCACAGCTGGCCATCTCTACTAAACGCCAACACGCGCACTCGAGGCGGCTCGAACGGTGGAGTGGAGTGGCTAACTAACTCGTGACGAAGCGGCTTCAAAAATAGTTCGTCACACCAGAAATAGACATTCATTCGTTTGAAAGGAGTATGAACCATCGTACAAGACGCAATAGCCATACAGTTATTAAAGCACTCGCAGATTTGCAACACCGATTCGTTCCATTAATTTAAATAAGTGTTATAAAAACTCCACAATCCATGTCAGAATTCTATTAGGGCGTTTTTCCCTCAAGGAAACAATTTCTTGCACATCCTTAATATCCATGTTTCGCAATAATTTTTAAATTTAGGTCTCCACTAAAATCACGCCGAAAACGAAGTTTACATCAACCAACTCCGAGTTGTATTTTACAATTCTATTACCTCCATTTCACAGCTGCAGCTGAGCGAAAACTGACCATACCGCCGAACATGATTACAGGGGTCAGTAAGCCGAGGACAAATGATGGAATCGTCAATAACTTAATTCCTTACTTATAGAAGGCTTTCTTGCCCAATACAACACATACACACATTATCTATCAAAAAATCGGCAACGTTGCGCCGCAAGGCGACATTGAAGTTATTGAACTCATTACACGGCCATTTGCTTGCTTGCTGATACAGCAGTAATGACTACATATTTATTGTTCTTGTGCTCCCCATCGATTGTTATAGTTAATTTATGAATCAAGAACCTCACATTCATTCTTCGGATTACATCGTTAATATTGTAATAATAGTACTTTTACTATCAGCATATTTATCACCTTTACTGAAACACAGTTTCTCTAGTGCGTGAGCAGAAAAAGAAGTCAATTTCGTCACCATCAAGAATATCAGCTTCATTCATATCTCCTGCTTTCCCACAAACGATTCTCAAAACATTCTGTGCCAGTTTTTTAAACAGTGAAGCCACTTCGAAATTTTAAAGCGAGTTTCACCCTGCGTTTTGCTACTACTTCTGCTCATGATTTATTAGCATTATTCCTGAAATCTGAATCTTCCTTGACTTGGCACATAGTCTTTCAAACAACGCATTCTCGAAGTGAAATGGCAGTATTGAACAAGAGGAATGTGTGCAAAAAAATTCTGTAAGAAACCTGGAAAGACAGTCATGGAGACCTGCAAAATGCTTAAATCTGCATTTGAAGAGACCTTGGGATGCACTAAGCATTTATAGTTAGAGCAGTTTTCTCGGTTTAAAAATAAGCGAAACTGCTGTCGAAGACGATTCAAGCTTCAGCCATCCAGTCACCATAGCAACCTGAAGAAACAAATATCCATATCTGTGACTGAATATGTAATGAAATTCAGACACTTCATTAAGATATTCAGTTCAGAATTGTCTGAAAAAACCAAAGCAAGATTTGTGAATGTAACATCAGGTTACTCCACAAGGAACTTCTTTACAAAGCACATTACAGTGGTTCCCCACCCAGATTCTTAACTGGATTTAACACCTGACAATTTTCTGTTTCCCAAACAGCAGACAATTCAGAAAACGCATGTCTTCAGCTAGGCAGATGATACCAGAAGTGCTTCAACACATCATCAGAAACTCCAGCAATGGTGAAAAGACAAGTGGACACAGAAAGTGTTGGTGTTGCGTGACAATGTCAGGCCCTATACCAGCGTCCAACCAAAACAGACACTGGCATCCCTTGGGTTCAATGCCCTACATCCACCATATTAATCGGATTTGGCCCCACCAGATTGTGTCCCGTTTGACAAGACGAAAGATCATGGAAATGACGCATCAATCATTTTGTTATATCACTGCAGTCCTGAAGTGCTGATAAGGTTTGCGTAGGGTACAGTCTGGGCAACATAGAAATAACTTCGCATTTCACTGTATCACTGCAGTTAGCACAGTGATTAGGCATTCTTGGTCAGTCTCTTATATGCACCACCTGTTTTCCCTCTCACTACAAGAACCCAAGTACAAGTGTACTCCCAGCTTAGATGAAGAACATATTCCTTGCAATAAAAGTCTGGAATAACAAATAAAAAGAACTGCATTACAAGCTATATATGTTACTTAATGCCAATTTAAATGGGGGCTGAATTCCTAAATGGCTGAGAAATCATAAAATATGCCGGAGTAATCTGAGTCTGAGCCAAGGCAATTCGTACTTACAGATTCCTATCTAGAATCCACCTCCCTACTGCTTGAATACATAAAAGAAAGAAGGTTTAACTACTATGAACTTCTGCTATGTGCATATAATATAACAATTCAAACATTGTAGCTGACCATTCAAATTTATTTCAGTCTAAGAAATAATCTTTTCAGAGTGTCAAACCAATGGACATTCAGGTTTGACAGCGAAAGATCCATGCAAGAACGATATTCCACAGCTGGTCAGATGGTATTGTAAAGAAAGCAAACTACTTTACTTCCAAACGATTTCACAAATTTTTTGTAGAATCAAATTTTTCTAACAATTCAATATACATAAAATTTTAAAGCCACACAAAATGGCTAACTTCGGTTTTCAAACATCAAATCCACAAACCTGAGATACCAATAAAATATTTTTAGCAAAATAAATTCAATTTTTTGTCAGAGCCAATGACTAGTTGGGGTCCTCGACACATATTGTAAAAAAATTGCCATTTATTATAAGGAAGTTTACTTCATACACCAACCAAAATCTTCCTTGCACAGAAAAATGTCAGCATCCGAGATTAAATTTTATATAAAATCCTTTCCTTTATTAGTAAATCTTTAAAATCATAAGTAGTGTATGTCTGTAAATAAACTTACATATTTGTTACGCATTCTAACTCCTAGTTTCCGATGACGGCTCCTGTATTTGTAAACTTCGGTAATAATTATCTGTGTAAAGATCCTCTTCCTACAATCTCTGTCAAGAAGGTATTAAAATTTAAACACCAGTTCCAAGACAAATTTGTCTGTCCATGCCTTTCAAAAGACAGATTTCAGTGGCCAGTTTTCAAATTCTGTAAGACTATCATGTTAATGTTAAGAACCGTACATTTAAGAAACTGTTATTGCTCTTGGCGTACATACTCTGTCATACTGTTTCAACCAAACTGCACGACGCTTAACACCTAACATATGCACCTAATCAAGCCTTCCTTAACGCAACATTAGCAAATGGGCTGCTTCTGAAATAAACACCAGCTTTATCACCGCTGACCTTCAAGGACCATATCTAGGAAGGCCAACAACTACCACAAAGAATCATTAGTTATTTGTTGGATATGACGAAGTCAAGTTCACACACGCAAAGAACAACTGCACAGTGTATACAATGAAATGTTAAATGCAACTGTCACGTCATGGCAGGAACTGCATAACTCACCACCAAGCACTACAAGATTTTCCTGGCAGGATTCAAATACTGTTCCATAAAAAGAACATATGTAACTTAAACTTTTTTAAGATGTATTGAAAATGCTGTCCCTGTACAAGTATAATCTTTCTGTATTGCTAAAATGCATTGAAATTACATCATGAAGAGGACATTTAGTGAACTAAACATCAATTAACTTGGGAGGAAACATCTTCTTCTGCTTCTTCTTCTTCTATGGCTCTCCAGTCTGTATTCTGTCCATGGCCTCCTCAATTCTCCTCTTCCATTAGGTCCTATCCTCTGCTGCCTGTCCCGAGGCTTTGAAACATCTTCCTTTTTACGGTGCAAGGTTGTTAGCCTTGCTACCAACCCCCAACCTGGAGGACCAGGGTACCTGTCTTAGTCTGATCTCTCCGCCCTCGACCAATCTGGCTAGGGAGGCCCTACCAGTAGCTCTTGGGGTCACTGAGGTATTCAAGCCCCACCACCACAAGGTGCATGGGAGGAAACACGTCCATGCAAATGAAATCAAGCCTCATTATAAAAAATCAAAGTCCAATTTCGTTGTAATGAAGTCACGTGATTGCAAAGCATGAACAACACTTGCCTTGTACCGCCAAAGTTTTAAGCACCTTAGTTGCTTTGGCTGCTGATGACTTTGAGATGCTGGTCTCTTGTGGAAGGCTTCTCTATGACTTCAGCGGTGTGTTCTAACTGAGCCCTATTTACTCTTTGGTAAGCACAAAGCAGTTTTTAGCATGTCTCTTGTCCAGGAGAGACCAAGCAGACCTAACTTTATTAACAAGTTTGTAGATGCCAATTTTGCTTGGAACCGTGATCTCGGAAGATTTACGATAAAATCTTTCTAGCAGAACCCAATTTAACACATGATTCAGACAAAAAACATGCATTTAAACAGTACAGCAAACCATATTCACACAAAACAAAACAACAGACACAGCTGCAGTGTTGTGTGAACAATTTTATTGGAAACTGCTTTTACTACTTGGCAGTGAGTAATGCACTTCCTGCTGGAAAGTGACACTTGTGTTCAACTTTGTCAGTTGGCACTGTACGTGGATTAACAGAACGGAAAGAAAATCCGGAGTAAGAATTATAAAAACATAAATGTTTGATGCTTCAGTGAAATCAAGAACATGGCACAATAGTGTAGAAACAAATTTGTAGCGACTCTTTCATGAGTATTTATTTACATGCCGTCAGTCAGGAACAAATCTGATCACTCTCACAAATAAAGATCACCAGGCCATGAAACAACTAACCAACGTTTCAAAGTCGTACCAGGATCATTCTTAGGATTTATTCATTAACTCCATCACTCCATTTATCTCAACTATTTCTCTCTTTGAAAATGTCCCTACTGCTTAAGTCAGGGAAATATTTATACAAAACCATGGATCGCGAGGTAGGAAGTAACAATTATCAGACCAATTCGCGTCGTTTCTAAAATTATCTACTGCCAACCGCATGTAATGTCAATTTTGACAAGTCACATATTTCTTAAAATTATTAAATAAAGGTCTTCCAGCTGACAGTCATGAGATAAGAACACTCATACAAAAAGGTAGATGCGAGGTTTTTCCACAATGCCTGGGTTCAAGGCACTGACTAATTAAAACAAAGACCTCATGCAGAATTGTCAATGATTCACATGCAGCGTGATACAGTATTAACGTACACACATTATATTCCGTTTATATTTTAAAGTAAGTTCACTCCATTATAGACCTCGAGTTATGAGATATCGGAAAGCTGCCACGTGTTGTAAATTGTGTGTCAACAGTCGAGAAAAAGCTGTTACACACAAATTTTTATCTGCTAGCTACCAAATATTTCCACACTGGCCGACAGTTGGTCAAATGTGAGAGGAAGAAAAAGTATCCTTATCTGCCGAACAATACGTGCTATTCTATGAAAAAGCCTAGTTAAATGACAGCTGTGCAAGCTTCACAGACCATCTACATCCTTCAGGATGTGTACACTTTCATCAGCAAATATGGGCCAGACGACTGTACACCAGCTTAGGCCAAGACTAACAAATCGAGCCGAGCATAAGCACTCCAAGTAGACAGTTAAAATCTATATTCCCTTTATGAACTGCAGAATGCAGGGAGAATATTTAATAAAAAAATAACAGCTGAACTTATACTAACTAATCGTAAGATTCAATATACCCAATATTAACATTCTTCACTTTTATACAGCATTAAAACCTCACTATATTTACACTATCACATACTATGGGAGGAAAGGCAGTGTATTTATACTATTTTCATGTCAATGAAACTGACAGAGTGATTGCTGTGGTAGTAGCTGAAGTGCGTAACTAATGCTGTTGTAGGAACCCACAGGAGAGGTTTGTCCTTGCAGCTTCACTGACCTGCTGAAAACTCACCTGACTGGATGAATAGGAGCGGCGACTGTGCTCTGCCAGATCTCGATGTCCGCGATGAGTGTGGCCGCCCCCATGTCCACCACGATGGCGGTGTCTATGCTGACGACGGTGATTGCTCGATGTTGGCGAACGACGATGGCTCCGTTTATAACGTCGCTCAGCACTTGTACCACGTTCATGTTGACGAGAACGCTGCGCCCTTTCACTACTGCAATAAAATTAATAACATATTTGCATTATCAGTTAAATGTTTTCAAAGAACATTCATTATACTACCTTGACAAAATGTCACTCACCCCAATTGTTCACAAATCTAGTTAGTTACTGTAGATAATGTCTTCTGGGATATTGTACATGTAGTCTCGTAGAAACTTACAGATGTTTCAGGTCACTTAATTTTCAATCGAACTACATGGTACAACATCCCAGAAGTCAAGACATATTCACACTAGCCACCATGAAAACCTGATATAACACCTAGTTATTGCTGTTTCCTTTTTTCTCCATCCCCACTGCTCTTATTAATGTATTCCTTTTTAACAACCGTAAGAATAAATCGTGTCAGGACGCCTTTTACTGATGGTTAAAAGATTCTCACGTGTAGCGATCCGCAAATCTATCTCGTACACCCAAAACACAGTGCCCAGTACTTGAACAGCAGCACCCCATCACGACCATTTTTTTCATACCAAGGAAGAAATACACATTGTATACATTTCAACAGGATGGCAGCAAGCATCACAGCAAACTAACGATAAGCTAGAAAGGAAATAGATCTCTAGTTCTGTTGAACTATATCCTCACCCACTTCCCGAGGTCTTCCGGCAAAATTCTTACAGGAACTACAATGACAGCATTTTCCTCGCCAACAAAGAAAGTGACGAACGACTATAGCCCTTTTTTGCGATAAGGATTGAATTACGAAAAGGTGAACCATCTTGTACCAGACGAAAAAAATTATAAAATGTGTACAGTACAACCGCTGAAAAACGAGTCTACCCTAAGATCGGAAAAAAACAATTCGTAGTAAGCGCCCAAATACGCATACCATTATTTGGACACGAGCAAGCGAAATTATACAGACAACACACGACTTCTGTGTGATTAGCTAACCAGAATAAACACGAATAAATACGAACCACCATGAAAACAGAAATTACAGAATATCAAATTCACAAACTGAATCACGAAGAATGAGATTCAATGCCGTGCATTCGTAAACAGCACAGATCATGACAATAAAAGCTATTCAGCAGAATGCCATTCGATAAATTGCAGAATGTAATAAATAACGAAGAACGATTCAAAGTTATATCGCAATGCAAAGCACGAAACAACTATGCCCGCACTCATTAGCACAAACAGAACAATGAACTTTATGTCACATGAAGAAACTCCTTGCCATTTCACGCAGAAGAATAAGAAATTTAAAAAAGATTTTCTACCACACATTTCCTTACTTATTACCAGACAATACAAAACTAAATTTTCATACTTTCTGACATTAAAACGTGTTGTTGTCATGTAAATTATCGTCTAGTCCATTTTGTGCTCCGACAGTATGAAAACCAAGCAGCCATCTCTCGTCTCAACAGTTAAGATTATAATCCTACGTTATCAACACGGTAATTAAGTTACTGCAGAGTACAAACAAAAGCAACTTTACTTCCTACTTCTTTCAGCTACGAAGACGGACCGGAACAAACCACACAGAACAATGGCTCCCCGCCCATCCACCCAACAATAGCAGACAAGCCTAAGGTGAAATGTTCCCCCCACCGGTTGGCTGCTGTACCCTCGAAGGTCAGCTGAATAACACTTCTGAATGTGTCGGTAATTTAACTGGGACACATCCACACAAAGTTGCAAAGAAAGTTTTGAAATTAATTAGTAACTTATCAATTTCATCACACCTATGAGTGTAAAACGGCGGGGAAACTGTTGTCCTATGATTGTGTAATACGTTTCGACTAATTTTACTGACCTGTGTGATACACATGGCATGGCAGTTTCAAGACTAGCACACATCTGTCAACAACATGTAAATTATGGGTGACCTCATTTGTAAATATAACTTTATTCCTCTACGCTTAACTACACAGCAGAGAATATATATTCTCTCAACTATATAAAACAAATACCGAGGGATTTTGGGTTCTGTCAGATAATATTTAAGAATTTGTGCGAGACGTCTGCCATTGTAAAATTCTGTGAAAGGATTGTGGGCGTTATGTCTTCTATTTATATATGTTCGTCGCCAGGCATAATTTGCTGTTCAATTTATGGCGCGTGTTGCCACGGTAATGTTGTCAAGGGATTTGGGGCCTTATGGAATAAAATTAACACTGATTATTACTATTAAAATTTTTCCGTCATTTCTGACGGACAATTAATAGTATATTTTTTATAAACACAAACACTGTACGCTGTTAGAAAGGAAAGCATTAGGAATTCAAGACAAGCACATTTATTAATTACTCTCAACCCAATGGCGTCTTCATGTTCAAAAAAGTTTCTAGGGTTCGGCTGGGTAATCTTCAATTAAGGACTTGAAAATGGTCTAATAAACGAAACTCACCTACGTAACTCGAATATTTCCATCATAAAAGCCACTTCAAATGCAGCAAGTATTTACAGTTCAAACTATAATGGAAGATAATGTAGGAGGCGTCTACAACCACGCCGAGAAGCATTTTATGCTTCGGGATTAGACAAACAGCCACTTCACGATGCTGAGACTCACAACTGCCTCGATGACCCAAACATAAGTACTACGCAATCACTGGGAATGGCAGTGGCAAATAAACACGACAGAATGAAATAATATCGAAACTCAGTAAAACGACTTGTCTATTAACATACATTCAAGTAGCTCGGGGGAAGGTCTCTTACTGGAGGTCACTTCAGACAGCCTTCATTTCAAACTCACCAACAAAGTAATGGTAGGAAGAAAAGACCCACAAATGAGTCAACAGAACACCATGGTCAACTATTAACTGGATAGAAGCGAATTAAGCAAGACGGCCCGGTTAGTAGATATGTAAGCGAGAAAAACGAGCGAGTACAAATGTAAAAATCACACTACAAGAAACAAGACGATATGGACACTTACCAACATGTTTAACAAAGACGACAGGCTTAATCTGAAGATGGTTTACGTAGTATTCGCTTTACGAAATGAGCGCATGGCGACCTCAATAAATACAACTGGCAACAACCGGGAAGAGCATTTACGATGCTGTTCACGATCTAAACGTGGACGTCTATACGGAAATAACTAGTACACATCCTCAACTAGACCTTACGAATAAGTGGGCTTCCAGAGACAAAGAAATACCAGTTCAACCGGCCGAAGAGTTTTACGATTCGTCTTTATTTATTTTCCGAAAAGAAAGAAGCATCATCGACAGCTGGGTTAAATTACAATCACAATACACGAAGATGTTAAAAAGTGCACATAACTCCAAGTCTGAAGCCATAGCAGCGAAATCAGAATATTATGTACACTATGTAAGATTTGAGGTTTTTACAGCGGTGAGTATGAAGATTTCTGTCTTCTGGGTTGTTGCGCTGTGTAGTCTGGTCGATGAATCGCCCTGATGACGAAACATCGACCAGACTACACAGCGCAACAACCCAGAAGACAGAAATCTTCATTATGTACACTCTTGAAAAAAACTATCGTGGAGTTTGTGAGAACTAATAACTCGCTTTCAGTAATTCCAATGTTTTTTTAAATTTAGTCACCACTTGATAGAGTAAAAATTCAGCAAAAAATGAATTAAAAACTGGCATTCGTTTGAAAATCTGCAACAGCCGGCAATGTCCAACTGTCTGCATTCCAAAGGCTTATTTATATTCAACATCATCTCTTTTTACTCTTTTAGTTCGACCCGTGACTGAAACATCTGGTGTCGCTAATTTCCTCTTTCACGTCTGAAACATTTTGGCACCACGCTCACTTCAGATAATTTTTTTTTTATAAATTACATTTTTAGTTATAGGGCACCACGAACAATTGCTTTCATTTATCGTGTGGCAATTTCTTGACAGAATTTATATTCCATTAAAACAGCAGAACAATCGAGGGGGATTAATTAATTCTTCACTCATTAGCAAGAGCCCACAATGGAGTTGTACAAAGTACGTCCCAAAAGTAGGATACGGCCTGCGGGGTTACTTAATCCAGTCCACGAGTCCGAAGTAATGTCTTAATATTTTTACATTTTCTTATAAATGCAACAATCAAGACTTTCAGCAATTACAAACGAGATAAATAAACTTACAAATGCGCTTATATACACTGCAGTATGTAACCGCATTCATGTTTGATCACGACAAAAGACCGCTGAAAAAATTAGAACACAGGAAAATTTACCGCAAAAATCATAATCCACCCAATTCATTATTCAACTTTCTAATGAGAATATATACCAGATCATTATATTTCGTGCCTATATTAACGAAACATCCCAGCCTTTCGTTCAAAACAAAAATTAAAAACAGAATCAGACGCCACACTTGTGAAAAAGTCTGGACATTGACCTAAATTAACGCATGACTTACAAAATCATGAACAAGTTTCTTGCGAAACACACACTGAACCTATAACTTTTATGGAATACGATACACAAATGCAGTGTCCAACTGCACCCATACAACGCGCTAAGCCACTCCCCCCGTTCGTTCTCAAGCATATCCACAGACACAAACGGCTTCACTGCCAATTACGAAGAACATTTTAATCAATTACCTCTCCTACTTCAATCTGAAAGTAGTCACAAATGGCCGTTTGCAGCAAGATTAAAATATGGCAGGTTTTTACAAAAACTATACGTGGCAATGATCACTTAAGTGCCCTATACATTCCTCTACTTAAGAGATCTAGCAGCCTTTACAAGCTACGCGTCGCGCAGAAGCCAGACAGGAGAATATAAGGCGACAACCGGATACCGGAAAGGTTAAGATCAGGAAAACAAGTGACGAATAAGGCATCGGGAGCAAAACAGTATCACCGATGATATGATAATTGCAGTATAAGGACTACTGTGATAACAGATGCATCTTTCAAAGCGCAATTTCACAACTTGCGATATTTTATTTTGTGGTAAAGTCAGAACGTTTGGGCTGCACAAACTTAGCGTGGGGACTAATCAAACTCCTCCGGAAATCCCCGTCTGTCGCAAGTCTACGACGACATAAAATGTCTATATCAAACGCGGAGCGTTCTACAGCGATTTGTCTGTCCTTACACACAAGTTTACTTCGCCAAAGCCGCATAATTTTTCACAATTCTCGTAGCCTGAACAGGGTGTTTCATAAACATGGATGGACAGGGTTGTTACACACGACTTGTGAATCTCGTGCTGTTGGGAGAATTTAAGGGGGGAATGGAGTGATCCTGACCCCTTCTAACTCTTCAGGCACCACGAAAAAGAAGGGATGTCGAAACATCCGACCTTGCTAACGCCTTTTTGAATTTCAGTAGATGGAGACTGCAGAATAATGGTCCAAATAGGCATTAAATAATCGAAAAGCCTATCACGATAACCGGATGAAAATCAAAGAGACATCCTGGATATCAGATGGCAACTACGCGTTCAACCGTCTACATCACACACATTATGCGAAACGACTTTATAACTGAGCTGTCATAAAAGACACCAAGTTACATGCATCAAAGGGAACAAGGTTCGGTGCAAGATTAATCTACACTCAATATCGAGGTCCATACAGCAGAGGACAGAAGAGAAAGGGCAGGTTAGTAGAAGCCAAGGCAGAACAGACCGTGCAATTACATGGCCAGTAATAGCAACGATAAACATGTTAATTATTTCAAAAAAGGAAATAATTTTTCACGATTATTAGGACGATCTCAGCGTGACCAAGAAGTCCACGTTTCTAAGTGAAATGCTTGTAGTCATAGTATCATAACCATTTTAAGACGTCTTATCAGTTGTTTACACGACATACGATAATCAGCGTGTCTGAAAATACAACTTGCAACTGCAAAGATGAAATATTCTGGATAGAGGTACAGATACAGAGGAAGTGTTCAGATGCCAAACTATTGATCCTGACGTCAAATTTCTGCATGACTCAGAACAAAAATAGATCAAATACGCACATCAAATGTCAGATCAGCAAAACCACACTTAAAAACATTCACCGCAGAAAACGGGACATCTAAACAGCATGCATTTACTATCAAACGTTACAAGTTTCTACTCATCTAAGAAATTGATGCACTATCACTGTTTGCTTTACGATTAGAGAAGTTTTCACGTCCAACACGCTCTTGATTTTAGGCTAACGGCGAAAGAACTGTACCTTAGAGGGAACGTAAATCATCTAGGAAAGTGGTGATACGAACTGCATCAGAGTTATCGGGTATGACAACTTCCTTGATAATTCAGAAGCACAGAACACGCAGGATGGTTTAACATCACTACAAGTTCCCAATTAAACCGAAGTTACAAGGTGTAACAACCTAACGACGAAATGGCATGTAACTTAATACAACTTTACTTCATTAAATGCTGAATTCGCCAACAGGATCAACGACAATCAGAAAAGCACAATAAGTCGTTAGAGTTAAAATGGGGCAAAGCAATACGATTAAGAAAACTGAATCGAAATTCTCAGCGGCCAGAACCCAATCTGATAATATTACGAGCAAAGAAAATATAAATTTCTATGTAGACCCAACATGCCACTGCGGGTTACTTATATATAAAAATACACGACTCTGAAACATTATCTTACGTTGTTTAAATAACATTTTTGATAAGATACATTTTACAATGAGGGGGGTCAGATAAACCACTCCAACGATTGGCCAAGGGCAAGACAGCTGTGTCTAGATTGGCTGAAGTGTCAGATTCTCTCTTTTCACATCCAGACCGGTTCTTAAACCCACCCAGTGAGTACAGGAGACGACCTGCGGGTAAAACGCCCCAGAGCGTTAAGCTGGTCACACCTGTATTACGTACCGAGATTCAGAATGAGTGGAGCTTGAACCTCCAATGTCGCCCTTCACTTAGGCGACCTTTATAACGCATTTAATTCTAACTGATACGACGAGATTGTGCTCATGCACATTTACTATAATCACAGCCCCCCATCCTCTGAAATCGTCCACTACATTTTTCGAAATCGGATGTTTTAATTATACACAAGGATCGATTCCGCTCCTACAACATAATTTAATTACTGTCTTTTAAGTTCTCATGGTGATCCGAAAAACCTTCTGTTTTAATTGTCTTTGTCCTGAAACCGTGTAGTAGGGGAAAAGGTTTGCGACGTTATCCCCCCCCCCAAAAAAAAAAAACTCCTCGGGTAAATTCAAGAAAAACACTTTGAAATAACATAACCAAGTACAAAACAATTATCTTCAATAATAATTTATTTTACAAGTTCAGTCTCAGAATTAAACAAATAGCATTGAACTAAAGAGAAGTTTTTGGGTACAGCGAATCCGTTGCTCATAAGCTTGTGGGTAATTGTAACAGCTGACTACGCACTAGCCATAGCATCAACCCTCTATGTCTTCCAGATATTTAGAAACGCCACCAACAAACACATAGCCTATATATTGGCTTCACGGTACTTGCACCTTCTAATTCCACGCACCCGAGTCCTTAAATAGCCACTCAACTGATGAAAAAATTCCTCGTCGCCTATGGAAGCCGAGGTTCAGTATCATCTTCACAAAAGTCCGCCACTGCAATTCGAGTTAAACGAATACGGTTCACACATTCACATCACATTTTTTAAAGACCCAATTTAATCTATGTTTTGGTATCCAAAATGGTCCCGTCCCTTCGGGGTTTCCAAAAAATGTTGAAAGCATAACTTATCGTTCCTATGACTCCCGACCACTGTGTTAACACTTGATAAAAGCAGTGTAAAAATTCCGAGGAAGAGCTGACCACTTAATAAAAGTAACCTAATCCCCTACGCCACGAAGACTTACACAGTTACACGTGTTGTGAAAATAAAGTTCACATCTGCATCTGACGGAAGCGGTCAGATTAAAACTCCTGTCCTTCAAGCCCGAGGGAGAGGCCGGTAGAAGGGAACGAGACAAAATCCTTATCTCCTTGCGGGATTCAAACGCGGTCGTTCAGCTCGCAGCCGATTTACTGTTACATCCCGCAGCACAATGGCATAACTGTGATAAACCCAACACCTGTCAAGACTATTTGCACTGAAATGCATATTCAAATACAGGCAAGCCGGACAGCGAAGTATCACACCATATGTCACGAGCCATGTTACTAAAATAAAAACATGATCTAATGACACTGAAAGACGTGACTTCGGATGACCTTTCCGTGCGAAAATGTATTTCTTACACAAATACGTGTGTTAGGTCATTATCGATTCATCAGATTTTCCTTTCGTACTGGCAACCGAAAACTTTGTATCGATAAACATTACTTATTGTATTAGTAGTAATTACCGAAAAAACTTCAGAATTAAATTACACTGCATTTGGCCTTTAAATTACCGCATCAGAAAAATATCACATGTAAGACCAGAGAATGTCTGAACTTTTTCGTTCGGACATTGGAAGCCAAGCATAAACTGAACTCTACGGCCACAAAGACACAAATACGCAAACAGGAGATCTTGAACGATAGCGTAAGGAACTGTAACGCTAGTAAATAGGAGACTAAACACGAGATTCAGTTAGGAAGTGTTACAAACCGGGAAAGGTAAATTTACCATGCAACGAATGCGTATAAGACGTGACATGCATTCTATACACCGACACTACACGAAAGTTAGCAAGCTTCACGCTCTGGCCATTTTACCCAGGCGACCACTGAAAAGAATAGATGGATGCCACCACATCACACACCATATTCCTACATTACGAAGTGAAATATACTTCCCGTAAGAAGAAAAGAACGATCAAGTACCCCAGGTGAACACGAAATAATCGTGATATATTTCTCATTCATAAACACATCAACGAAGAGTATATTTTCCGCTACAGAACAATGCTCTCATTATTTTAACTCAAAATTCAACACGGAGACAAGTCATAATATATAATGAAGAACAAGAACTTCATGGTATGGACGCGACACACCACACCACACTTATATCACTCAAAGCTTACAATACACGGATAGGCATTCCCTGTAACAGATTCTGATCTTGGCAACACTTGAACTGGACAGACTACATCCAACTGCTTCACAACCAAAGGAGAGCTAATCTCAAGACAAGTAGAATGGCGAGATCTGCGCAACCATTGGCTGTTTTCAAACCTCGCGGTCAACTTTACGACCGCCCAGTGAATGCCGACAGAAGAAACTAGAGGTCGACCACTAATCTGGCGATTTCGTTTCGTTTATTTCATTAACTCCCGAAATTGAACGTGACCTCTAATGTCTGGCTAAATAACTCAGTGTTCCTACCATTACCCGACAGGTGGTATTTTTGTACACTAGATTAGCTGGATACAAACATTTAAGCGAATGCTGTTAATGTACGAACACAAGGTTAACTAAAGAAACGATGAGTCAAACTCAGGGTCATTTGCCTCATGTCCCATCCTGATAGACCGTTACTTACTGGAATAGTTTTCTTAATTCACCAAAGCCGGAACACACGCATGAGTCATACTGCGTTTTTACACAATGCTATAAAGCCTCTGAAAGATGTATATGATCAAAACTAAACAGTATACCATTCACACATATGCCCATTTCTTAGTTTTGAGTCTATAAAAATGTAACATGTGACAAAGGGTTTTGAAATTGATGACTGTCAATATTTTTGGCTGCAACAGATGGGACAAGCAGATGCAAAAGTGAGGCGAGTCCACACAAATACAGACTAATTCCATTCTTCGGTACAGGCGCAAAAAACGAGTTCATGAACTCTGACAAAATGATTGTGCTGTCAAAGGATGCTAAATGTTAATCTGGAAAACTGGAAATAAATATATTTAGAAAAACAATTTTGCAATGTACCTTGTTCCATGGGGTGGGAGGGACGAAAAGGGAACAAGGCATGTAGGTTAATTCAATACTGGGAACGAGTACAAAGGCTCTGATGAAAAAGACACACTGAAAGTGTACAAACTGTAATTGTAAACTGTAACTGTAGTTAACTATGTGTTATTTGGTAGTCTTCCATATGTTCCAAATGTATGTTGCATGGTCACCATGCTTCATGTTCTTATGTTCTTCATAGGGTCAGAGACCCAGATTCATTAGTGTACAAAAGAAACATAATTTGATAAAACCCTCTTGAGCAACAAGGTGCCAGTTCTGGACAGACACAGCTTCTTGCCCGATTAAATTTCATCAAAAGCAGTAGCCCTGAAAGCTTCATATCCAATTACAATTAGTTTTATTTTTAATATTTTATGTTTTTGATTGATCTGACTCGGGACAGGGACTAGCGATGTATGGCATGACAGTAAAGGCATTAAAGGCAATTTCTTGACTAACTGAGCAACCACCAGCTTCCTAAGTAGTAGTATATAGCAGTGGTATTCAACCATTTTTGTTCGCGTACCCCCAGACATAATTTCTTTTCAACGTTGTACCCCCAAAGTAGTTGGTGTATAATTCAAGTTATACATAGTACACAATCTACATATAAAATAAATTAAATTACTGATTATTCAGTGTTTATCATAAAATAATATTTTTTTAAAATTTAACGTACCTCCTAAGATGTCTTCGAGTACCCCAGGTCGAATACCACTGCTATATAGTATAACAGCAGAATTAGCACAATATCTGAAAACTGTGAATGACTATGATTCAGATCAGTTTTCATATGCAAGTGATGAAATCACTAAATATTTCCAATACATATCACCAGGAACAATAAAGATCGGAGATGACGAAGGCAAGATGCTAATTATTTTACTTTATCTGATAAAACTGTACCTCTCAAAACTCAATCCATTTCACAGTATCCACAACATGTTTTCGACAGAAATGTACATGAGTTTCAGGTAATCATAACAGATGAATAAACAACTTGACTGGGATGTTAATTTGGCAACACCACCGTGAACTCAAAAATAAGGAAAGAACACTGATTTGATTGCTCCAATAACTGGCGCTTTCTATCCTACACTGCAATTGCCAAATAAGGCACTATGGCATCACCTTGTAAATAAGTAACTGCTCCTACTGTCGCCCCAAAAAATTATTACACAACTTCCACTTTATACCAGGAAAAGTTCTATAAACAATCCAGATATAAGTGTGAAGCATGGGCCTTATGAGCTTGTACTTCCATTTCTGTCATCCTCTATGGATATGTTTTCATTTACAAAACCGAGAGTTGCAGTACGACTTTGTTTCATAAGAATGTGCTTTAAGCAATATGTAGTACATTACCAGTGAGAGGAGTTTATTTAAATCGAATATAATTTATTTTTATTTTATAATTAGCGGAATAGTGTACGGTAGAACGAACAGCCACTACCTCAGTTGCATGGCTTGTGCACATGGTGATTTGGAGTGCAGTACTGTGCTATCCAGAGAAAGGGCCTTGAAGATTATTATCCTTAAATCATTTCACATGTATTGCTATTTCACTGCATTTCTTTTTCTGAGAATTTGTTCAACACAGCGCTGATTGACAAATGAATTTATTCCACAAAGGGGGGGGGGGGGGGCAGTAGGCAATATTTTGCTGGCTTGCTCCAGAATATTGTTCTTTGGAGGCATATGACAACTGCAACTTCCTACAATTACACATACTTAAACTTCCTTACTCTGTAACCTGCTTGTAACTATTCAAACTTGAAGAATGTGCATGTCCTGCCAGTAGTACAAAGAATGGGGAAAAAATTAATACTCACCTTCATACCTTAGTGCACTTGGTAAAAAATCGGTGTCTGCTGATCAGTGAGGTTATAAAGTTAATGGTATATTCTGATAAAAGTAACAGACTTCAATGAAGGTGTCCTGCATTAATGGAAGGGGGAGACCACAGCATTTTTTGGGGAATAAGGAACAGAACACGATTTGAGAGAGCAAGCAAAACTGTTTCTGCAACCACACTGATGATAGGTGCAGCAAGCACCTCTAAAACACCAGCAAACTTCTATCAGAACACACACCAATATAACACAGAAGACGGCAATCTCTATACTCCCAGTTACGAGAACCAGAAATCCTACTTCCTCAAATATTTACAACACAGCCTGTTTCCATACAGTTCACCACTTGGAAGCAGGCAAACAAACAATATTCAAAATAATATCAGATAAAAGAAAGCAGGCTAAATTGCAACAGCCATAGAATCCAAGCCAAATATATGGAGATCAAGATAATGGCAGTAGTATGAACAATGAAGCTGGTAGAACTTCCAGAATAAAAAGAAAGACACAGAAGGGGGAACATCTGAAGGAAGAAATTAATGAGCTTCAAGCAAAAACAGAAATATAAAATACCTCTACAGAGGCATAAATACATTTACAAATGGTTAAGAACCTACGATTAAGCTTGATTATTCATTCATGGTTTATTTATCAATGCTCAACCATGACTATACAGTGTTGAAATGATATAATAAATAAACACGACCCTAGCTTAATATAAGGCAATATATTGTCACCTGCTTGGAAGAACTTAGGGTAGATAGCCTTCATGCCAAGTTTTGATCACAGGCCCTCCCTAACATAGAGCTGGGCGCTAACTACTTGGCCACCATGTTTGGTAACTTAACATGGTATCTTCCACCATCAAATATAATGAAAATCATCCCCCCCAGGGGAAAGGACCCCCGGTACCCATTGGATACAAGGCTGGATGGTCCCCAGAGCCTGTCTGGAAACAAGAGGCTAGAGGAAAAATCCTCTGCCCCCATCGTGGATCTAACCCAGACCACCCAGCCTGTAGTTTGAAAGCATTGTAAATCAATAATTTAGTAATCCAAAAGCTATAACCTGATGTAAATTCTGATGTAATTACTGACATCACTCAATCATAAATAAGTGGGCTTGTGTGTGAATCGATGTGGTTTGAAAAGAAAACTACTTCTGCCTTCATAATCTGAATCTGTATCCAAAAATTAAACTAACCCAACCTCAAATGTCATTGAATTAATATACATGGCAAATAAATATATTATTACATTTAAAGAGAAACAGAAATATTCTTTTCAGTTCAGTACTGCAACTAATGTATGCCTGAACACTGCAAGCCAACATACTGTATAAAAAACTAAACTAAGCCCAAAGTGAATTCAGATTTATGGAACGAATATAAATATATATTTAAATATCAGTACTGAGTTTTCTGATATAACTACTCTAAATCATTAACATCATACGAGTAAAAAAAAGAGGCTTAAATGACTTACCACAATATGGTACCAACTGGCTACATAACCTTAAATGTGGAAATTGCATACACTAATTTAATGTAGTGCAATGGGGGAAGGAACAGATTCACATCATAGGCAGGAAATAACCAGTGTTTAATCTGCTGAATTGTTTGCTTGCACAGTGTGTGTGCAGTATTTTTTCATGTGCATTGCACAGAGCACCTTTACCTTACACTGAATATGTCTTCAAATTCAGAAACTAAATCCAGACCAGTGTTTCACAGTGAAAGTCAGTGTGTTTGTGTTACTTTCATTATTTTAAATATATTATAGTAAGGAATGTCTTTAGGGCATTTTGGTGAAGTATGGAAATAAATAAAGCTATTAAATGTTACTGTTAGTAATATTTTTTTCGGGGAATAACTGTCTTGCTGTATTTTCTATTATCAGGGATTCAGTTGCATCATGGAATGGCAAAGGCTCCCACAAAGGCAAGTCTGTGGTACTGAATATTCTGCATACAATGGTTTAAATCATACTGACCAACAGGAGTTGTGGTGTTAACATTGTTCTCCTGTTCTTTGTGAAAGCAGTCATGTTAAGAGACTGACATGCGTAGAGTATAACAGCAAAATAAGTTCCATTGCCAGTTAAATGTTTTTAGAACAGGTAATACACAGACCACAGGAGGAAGGATTGGTACTGTTTACCTGATTCTCTCAAACATTGTTGAATCAAGCATATTTTTAGTTCCTCACACCCACATTGTGGAAACAAGGCATACCTGTGCTTATACGTATTCTACTCTAAGTATATTAGACATGCTAGTAAATACCCTTACATTTTCTGATACTAGCACTAGACTGATCAGGGAACCTGGTTGAGGTATCCCCCCGATTAAGCTCCAGTTTTGCAGTATGCCAGTAGACCCTCCTTTGACTTCCTGGCCAAAATATTAGGTGTAGACATTCCATTTCTTTAAAAAATGCAGTCTTAAAACACTATGCATCTTATATAACAAAAGTCGGACCCTTGTCAGTGCACATGCACTGTGAATCGGCCAGTCAGAGTGAAATTTGGTTCATAATTGTTTCTCTAACTCCCACCCCACATAAAAAGCAATATTCAACTATCAAAACAAGTATGTTGTTACAAATGACAAATTTTAATCAGTAACTAAATTATTTTTAGCAGTCAGTGCCTTATTTATGAAATTCCTGGCTAATTATGGTAAAACAAAAACAAAAAACAAGCAGCTTTCATGGACTGTTTGCTATAAACTGCAAATTGTAGGTAATGCACAGGAGCATTGGAACAGGACTGCAGAAAACATTTTGATCCTCTACCAATTGAAGAAAATTATATGGGTATGGCTCACAAAGAGGTTTTGAAAAAGTTAATTAACAGAAAATGTGCTTAGCATGGGAAAAGTGCAAAATGGTAAGAAATGGTTGCTGACATACTGAAATGGACAGGACACTCACAATGGCATTGCAATAATAAAAAATAAAAATAATATATATATATATGTGCACAAGCTCTAAAATTAGCTCATGCCTGTAAGAAATTTCAAAGGTGGAGCAACTTTGTGCTACTGCTTTATGAAGCATAACGGCCCAGGTAAGTAAGAACAACTTCCTGTATGAACAAGAATTTTCAGATTCTGACAAAGAGTTTCTTGGATTTCATATAAGAGAGGACTGAAAACAGCGAAAGTTACTTTACAGGGGTTTAAGATGTTAAATATATGATCTTTACATTTATACCTTGATATTGCTTTGATTTTGGGGGGGTACATCTTGTACAAGGGAGTTTCTCATACACAAGAAAATATAGTATCATAACATAACACCTTTTCAGAATGCCTTGCTGACAATCTGAGCAACAGCTTCCACATTCTCAGCAAGTACTTGTTTCATACTTCCACGGTGGTAGAGTACCCCGCAAAGTTTGTGTACAAGAACATGAAGATTGTCAATGAGACATTCTGAAAAGAGAAATATTATCAACTGCACTCCTCTTGTCAGTAATATGATGCATACTATAGCAATCTTCAATCACAACAGAAGTACTTTAATCCTAAGATAGGACACAGCCATTTTGGACATGGGAAAAATTTATAAACACAACATTCAAAGATAAAACCCTAACCGCATACAAACTGTAAGTTAAAACACCTGATTACGCATATAGCAGTTCACAGATTTTATTACAGAACATGTAAAACTAATATGCATTGCTTGTGAATTGCGCACAAAGCTTTATCATTACCACCACAAAAAGAAAAAGTTGACAGTGGAACCACGGTTCCAGAGAATCTGACGTAAATACGTCTCTGTAATGTAATGAAATGAAATGTAATGTAATAATTCTTATATAAGATAAGTAATTGTGATATTCTAAAATGTTTTTACCAGCGCAAAATTTTCGTAGTCTACAATGCACTTCGTCTACAAGCGATTCACAGCTCAGCTCTTTCCGCAATAACGAAAGCAGATTGTTGACGGCAGTAATGTAACACAACAATGCCGAGTAAACAGATGACGTTTCTTAGGTAACATAACAATGCATGCAAGCTGACCATTGTTGTTGGTCCATATTTACACATTGTTGATGTGGATCTTACACGTTTTTCTTTCACTTTTTTGCCGAAAGACCCTTCCGTATAGATGTATTTACGTTAAAAAAATAAAGCTGACCCACTACACACCATGTAGGTCATCTGGGGGGAGTAGAGGTATAGTTCCTACTCTTTCTTGACCTCAGCGAGTGGTCAGCATCATGCCCCCGCTGCGCTTTACCCCCAGGAAAGGACCCTGGTGCCCACTGATAGGCTAGGTGGGCCCCAGAGCTGGTCTGGACAAAGAGGATAGAGGAATAATCCTCTGCCCCCGTCGGGGATTGAACCCCAGTCGTCCAGCTCATAGCTAGTCACTATACTGACTGAGCTATACCAGCTCCCCCAATACCACAAACTAGTTTGTAAAAACAGAACACGGCAGTTGCTGAGCAAGACACTGGATGTTCAGACTGTGCAACAACTATAATGAAGAATGGAGCTCTAATTATTAAAAGAATAAACATTCATATTATTAGAATAGTACTAACCTAAATGATCCTCTGTGGTAAGGGCTATCATAATCAATGCGTCTCCTCTTCACGTCCCGAGACCCCGAACGTGAGCGTGATCTGCTACGAGAATGATTTCTTCTTGTGCGAGGCATCTGCAAAGGCAAAATGTCTTGAATTCCTATTTCTGAAACTGACGTCCAGTATAAGACACTTCCAAGAATACAAACTATTTGAATACCCTCTCCAATAAATTAAAGAAACAGAAACGTCTAACAAAACTCTGTTAATGCGGTTTGATGTTATAATAAATGTTAACTGGTTACACACAATTGAAGGCATGATTTTTCCACCCAATGAGGCAATACATGACGAATGAACACCTTATGAAAATAAATTACAACTTTCCATTTACCTTACACGTATCTGAAATGGGCATACAAACTCCGGAAGACATTTCAAATGTATCGTGTGTTAGCCTTGGTATTGATAAGGCCTAGGAAAATGAGACGCCATTTTGAATACCCTAACGGCTTCTACAGAAGTCGCCACGATATCATCAAAGTGCAAAATATATCAGCCAGTTTCTAAAATATAAACATATTTACTAACATGCAAACATACACTTACATTCCTTTTTCTTATATATTTCAGTTTACTCCAAATAAAGTCCACCACGAAATGAAAACAAGACCTGTAACTAAAACGTTGCTTTCTTTCACTACGTAAAGTCCAGAACATTGGATCGATGACGATTGGGCACTCACGTCATCGCGTCAGCTCAAAACAACATGGCAGCGGAATGGTAGTATGAAAAACATAATCATTCACAATTTGCGTTGTAACAAATAAAATAAAGAATTAATGTGTATTGTGTACAAATGATAGATATATAACTTTAAATAATATACGTGCAATTAAAAATAATTAGATCACTTAGCGCCACTTCATAAAAGCTTAGTTTGCCTGACTTCTTAATGTGAGATTTTAGGTTCCCAAAGCGGCAAGTATGAAAATAGTTGTCTTCTGGTTCATCGCCTTGACGATGGAGGCAGACACATACCGGACTACATCATGCAACTATCCAGAAGACATCTATCTTAAGATCTTTTAATGTTTGAGCTACACTGAAAAACCAAAATTACACTATTCATTACCCAAATTTTGTACATTTTAATCTTTTTGCTTGCGAACGTTCTCTAATTTTTTGCGGCTTATTATATTTATTTATAATTATATCAAAGGAATTCGGTTCAGTGACAGTTACGCTCGTTATTGGCTCTAGTCTACCTTCTATGTTTTAAGGTGTTTTCGTCGTAGGTATAAAATGGCTAATTTTCTATAGTAAGCAAGCTGTATAGACGAGGGATAGTTATTATTAATATTATTGTTCTGACTCATTTCCATTAACTTATATTTTGCAGTCCAAAAGAAGTATATCTGTAACCGTTTAAAGTGACCGAAAATTCTTCGAGATTCTTATTGTCAGAGAACACTGACACCTGGTTCAAATTCCACACCGTACATGTAATCTATGTATGCCTGCGTTTCTGTGGTCTGTCTTGTGTGTAAAGGTGTTCCAATAAGCCAGTTATTCACCATGTTAACCCTTCTAAATGCCTAGCAGATTAAATAAACCTATACAAAATTAATTTTGTGTGTTACTTGCTCAAGGTGCAAAAGTCAAGAAATAATAATTAAATCTTAAGGATGTGCATGTACACTTTGTTATTTTTTAGAGTACGAATCCTCCTTCATTTCTCATATTAGTGTCTACAATTTCCCTTACTTGTGGGATTAACTGTTTCTAAGAAAAGTATGACGTTTACCTTCGTGTAAATTAGGTTTTATACTTTATCCATACAAACCAAAATTAGATTAGATCGGGCAATTTCTAGTGTCTAATAAAAATGGACGATCTACAGTTTCGGAAATAAAACATAAGACAAACACATTTACAAAATTCACTTACTTTACGCATTTTGTATTATATAAAACGCATAATAAAACACAGTTAATTAAATCCAGTAAGTCTGACATATTTATATGGATTAGAATAACCAAAGTTTCTTATTTGGAATCTTTTTAACAAGAAGAAAGTGTTCGTTCTTATTCTGATTGAAGTATAAATAAAATATACTAAAAATTTATTTTGGTAAAATTCGGTATTAGTAGTGTCAATCGTGGCCATGTTGTACTGACATTTATTATAACAACAGTACTGGCAGTAAAACAATGAATCTTTGCCATAACAAAAGAAAATGTTCATTATTCTATGTTGCTCTTGAGAAAAAGCACTGCTCTCTTTCTTCGTTTATTTTCTCAACAGAGCAACACAGTCAGAATTTTTTTCCAAAAAATTTACGAGCATTCTCGTAGCATTCTCTGACATGCAAAGAAGCCACAGAATCATAAGACAACGCTGATGGTATTTTTTATTGCTGCAAATTAATTAAACGCACGAAGATCTAAAATGGCGTTGTGAATTTAATTAAAATTTAGCAATTAGTGGCTACAATAACGGTATACTCTTCTAACAGGGCGTATGAGGACAAACAGATGCAGCTCGCTAACACTGTCCTGAAAGAGAAATCCTAAAAGAAATGTATTTTTTAATATTACGAAAGAGATCATAATTGTCTTACGGGTGTAATACCGACAAATTATCGACTAAAAAATTAATATTAATTTTTACTCACGTACATAAAATCAATATAAGTTAGTAAGGAAATAATTAAAGAAAGCGAAAGTAGCTACCCCTCACATAAGGTGCTGAACCCAGATATAAAACGATGGACTTCATGGGCGATTTTATTGGATGTTTATTTGTAACACTAATTAAATCTTCGGTTGGTACAGGGTCGGTATGAATAAAATGACAAAAATAAGGGAAAACAATTATTTACCGTCTAATTTCAACAGTCAGATTTTCTGAAGAGCAGATGATAAATGGTTTGCCACTCCACTTAAGACATCAACATATGCAAAGCTTACAGTTCATACGAAGGCATGTCTCGTAAGCAGTGGGTTTCTTGTTTGTATCTCGAAAAGTGATGGATGCGATTCACTTACCAACTGTCACCGACTCGTTAACGAAGGAATTCTGATATGAAAAGTGTATGTGGTACCAAGGGAGCTATAACTGTCTTCAGAGGGGAAACATATTTTCAAGTGAAGAGATCAGATTATAATGGGAGACGGATTTTCTGGCTGGGGCACTGCAATATATTTCATGAGTCTTGCTAGATCCGAATCCCTGCTAAAGTTACAGTTTATTCGACAGTCCTTCTTTATAAATAAAGAAATCCTAGATGATTAAATTCACATTAAACTAATTAAATTATTTCACTAACTTAAACAGTTTATCTGAAGACATTCTTAAATATTCTGTTCTGGAGACTGATTAATTTTTTGGTCCCACATTTGGAAAGAATAATTTAAATTTTTCTCAAGGAGTTCTTATACTTTCTGCTCAAATACTGTGTCTCAAATTACGAAAGACTGGGTTATATTTTCGTCCAACAAATCTTAAATTTACTGTTCTAAAG
>NW_019060789.1:511158-525216 GCF_000696155.1 Zootermopsis nevadensis | reverse complement strand
TGGGTCACATTCTTCTCAAATAACGGTCAAGTGAAATGTAAAAATGTTCACGGTTTATTCCTCTGTCCATATACGGCCAATTAATTACTGCTCTAAAATCTTTACTATTGTATGCCGTTGCAGCAAATTAGCAAAGTTGCGAACAAACAAAGTCATAAATATTGAAAGCTAATTCGTGAAGTTTCATCAACAAAGCTGTTTCCTCTGTCATATTTCTGCATATACTTAGTATGAATCACACATACCCGTTTCCTTGAAGATGGAACACAATAATTTTCGGAGAAGTGCGTTGGGGGCGGAAGAGGATATTGCGTCCGCCAAGGTAGCTCGCTCCCGCTGACAGGTCGTGTTCCCCGGCCCCACTTCAAAACAAGAACATGAAGAGCACGATTAAACATGATCCCTATTTTCACCATTTATCAACTCTCCAAACACGAAAAACATTTTAATTATGTATTATGTATAAACAGAGAAATACTACGATGCACAACTTGCCAAATGGCCAAATTGCGGGTTGTTTTGCCCCAGAAATAGCCACATTAAAAGGGATCAATTGAACACCCGAGATTTGAAAGAAGATGCAAATTAACTCTGAAATAAATATGCTGGATTCCTTCACTCGTTTTTATATGTTTCAGGGCACAATTTCTTCTCTCCTTCGACAAGTAGATCACGTGGTCAAACAAACAATGTAAAGTTACACTATTTTACCTCCCTTCCAACATGTTCATGGGTGTCCATTTTAGACGAACTAATATGGTAAGGCTGAATGCGCACAGATCAGATGCGCTTGCGCTGATCTCAATGGCTCTCAATGAAAGGACCATTAACATCATTAAAATATGAATACATATCTTATCTTGTGGTACACAAATGAAAATAATCTTAAATTTCGTTTGTTATATCAAAATATACATATTTTCTACCCTCCATCAAGCCATAAAATTCCTGCGACGGTGGTAGAATCAATACTGGTTTCCACAGCAACGATTTTTTACCACTATAAAAGGCGAACGCTGCGTTGTTGAGAGGAATTGTGGGTACTGTAGCAGTATGGCCTCCATTTGTGGTCGTGAGTCCTGTGTTTAGGAGGGACGTGTGTGGTTCCTCGTCGGTACTTCCGGCGTCCCATCTTAGTAGAAAGCAAACCCAGGCGGCGCGATGTCTCGTAGAAATTGTATTAGGTGACACTAAACCACGCGAATAAGCAACCCACATATTACCTGCCAAATCATAAGCCAGTCTTTATACAGACGTAAATCAGTTAAATTTGTCGAAATGTCAAATAGTTCATTTGTTGCTAAGCATCATCATAAATCTCTACTGCCGGACGGTACCGGCATCCGGGTGTCGCATAAAGGAGCTTTTGCCTACGAACATGTAAATGACGAGGACCAAATATATAAGGATTATGAAGAAGCCGCCAACAGACGTTCAAACGATAACGAAAGTCCGAAGAAAAAGAGAAATCTTCTGCATTTCCGTGACATGCCTCCTCACCTACAGTTCAATCCGTACATCTTTACTGGATACCGGCCTCTACTGACTTTCTGGGGAAGCATCAACAGCCTCTTTTATCTTCACAATGAAACCATCAATATCCTAACACACGGTAAATAGTAGCATATATTAGCCATTAAAATTAGTAAGTAGTTAAGTGCATGCATGATTACTTATTTATTTATTTGTAGTTTATTTAACGACATTGTCAGTAGATCAGACTAAATAGCGTCGGATGATTAATAATTAATGAATCAGAAAGTTCTGGGTGAGAAACGACTCCGATTAGTGAAATGAAAAATTATTATACTAGTACTGTTAATTTAAGGAACATAGGCGGACACTTGTACAAAGTTAGATGTAATGACTGAGTAAAAACAGTAAGGTACAAGTTATATCAGGAAAGTCTAGGGCAGCAAGAGAATAGCGGTTTTGAGATATATTTGGATTTGGTCCGGAAAAACCCGGTGTTAGACGAACCAGTATTCTGCATAGAGAACTCAAGTCAAATGATTTGCATTTATGAACTGGAAAGGATATGGAAGGAAATGGTCGTGACTTAATTAAAGGTTCTGTTACAGTAAAAGTAAAGTAAAGTAAAGTAAAGTTTGTCCCATTATACGCCATGTAGGCGTTTGGGGTGAGTGGAGGTATAGCTCCTCTCTTCCTTGACCTCGGCACCAGATAGGGGTGAGTGGTCAGCATCACGCCCCGGCCGGCTTTACCCCGGGAAAGGACCCTGGTACCCATTGTAGAGGAGGCTGGGTGGGCCCCAGAGCCGGTCTGGACGCAGAGGCTAGAGAAAAAAATCCTCTGCCCCCGTCGGGGATCGAACCCTGGTCGTCCAGCCCGTAGCTAGTCACTATACTGACTGAGCTATCCCGGCTCATGGTTCTGGAAAGAATGAGGAAAACCACGAAAACTTCATTCGGTATAGTCTCCAGGCCGCGATTTTGATCCAGGACCTTCTAAAAACGAAGTAGGAATGTTAACTAATCCGCCGAGACGTTCGTACACGCGTGTTATCAGCCTACTGGTTTGCGGTCAGCTCGTGTCTTCAAAACATGAGGACGTTGAGGAAAATTTAATATTACTGAATTTATACATATCTTTGTACAAATGCAATGCATTACTCTTTATACAAATGTAATAAGATAGAAACACCGGTTATCGAACCAGTTATTTTCAACTGTAAAATTGTCTTTATAATTCTCTTAGTAATATGCTGTGACCATGATTATTAAATTTACAGAAAGAACGAAAATCAGCTATACGCTGGTCAGTTTTAGGAACTGCTTTGCATGCAATACGTGTCAAGCAGTTGCATGGAAAGCCACACACTGCAGATACACAGATTGTCGTGCTAAATGAGATACTGGCGCGCCGAGCACAATCAATACCGGTAGTTTTAATATAAATAGAACAAAGCACAGTATGTTAACATTTAACACTTACTAGGGAAAGGTTCTTATGTTTCACTGAGGTTCATGCTGTTGGCCGGTTGGCCGTCAGATGCATCTAAATCAATTATAGACGTTCAATGTTTGCCAACAGAATTTAAGGGCCACAGTAACATTTAACTTTATAGTAAATGCAAACATACTTGTGACTATACGATCTGTAAAACGAGACATTATTACTGTTTTAGTTATTAAACGTTTTCAATTGTAACAACATTTTTTTCCTTTTTTATTTCAGTGTGTTTTCTTTGAGACAGTTTGAATGTATTAATGCAAACATTTCTTTCTGAGTCCTGACAATTTCTATTAATAACACTGTTATCAAATTCCACCTCTTGTTTAGAAAACGTTACACTTTCTTGGATCAACACTACCACAGGCATATATGTAATAGGTGTGGTCTACATAAACATCTATGTACGCACACACTGATACTTCTGAACACTGAGGAAGAAGCAAGTTGAAGGTTTTAAGATTTTTGTTTTGTAACAGTAATATACGTGATTGAAGTAATAGATTCAATATGTTATATTAACAGCGATTTATGTAGTGATCATGAAGTTTTGTTGTTGAACATCAACTATTAACCCTATAAAGTCGAATTGTAACTATATGTACCAGTTGCTTCAACAATTCTAATTTTGTATGATTCTCAGTATGAGAAGGGATTATTTTCTTAAACAGCAATAAAACATGTCACCGGTTATCGAACCAGTTATTTTCAACTGTAAAATTGTCTTTATAATTCTCTTAGTAATATGCTGTGACCATGATTATTAAATTTACAGAAAGAACGAAAATCAGCTATACGCTGGTCAGTTTTAGGAACTGCTTTGCATGCAATACGTGTCAAGCAGTTGCATGGAAAGCCACACACTGCAGATACACAGATTGTCGTGCTAAATGAGATACTGGCGCGCCGAGCACAATCAATACCGGTAGTTTTAATATAAATAGAACAAAGCACAGTATGTTAACATTTAACACTTACTAGGGAAAGGTTCTTATGTTTCACTGAGGTTCATGCTGTTGGCCGGTTGGCCGTCAGATGCATCTAAATCAATTATAGACGTTCAATGTTTGCCAACAGAATTTAAGGGCCACAGTAACATTTAACTTTATAGTAAATGCAAACATACTTGTGACTATACGATCTGTAAAACGAGACATTATTACTGTTTTAGTTATTAAACGTTTTCAATTGTAACAACATTTTTTTCCTTTTTTATTTCAGTGTGTTTTCTTTGAGACAGTTTGAATGTATTAATGCAAACATTTCTTTCTGAGTCCTGACAATTTCTATTAATAACACTGTTATCAAATTCCACCTCTTGTTTAGAAAACGTTACACTTTCTTGGATCAACACTACCACAGGCATATATGTAATAGGTGTGGTCTACATAAACATCTATGTACGCACACACTGATACTTCTGAACACTGAGGAAGAAGCAAGTTGAAGGTTTTAAGATTTTTGTTTTGTAACAGTAATATACGTGATTGAAGTAATAGATTCAATATGTTATATTAACAGCGATTTATGTAGTGATCATGAAGTTTTGTTGTTGAACATCAACTATTAACCCTATAAAGTCGAATTGTAACTATATGTACCAGTTGCTTCAACAATTCTAATTTTGTATGATTCTCAGTATGAGAAGGGATTATTTTCTTAAACAGCAATAAAACATGTCTTTGTGATGGTGAAATATTGTGTTTTCTTCGCGGTACGGACTGAATACTTAATATTATGTAGACGAGTTTCAGCTTTAAAGAGTTAATAAAATGTACGTACTTGCAGCTTAAACTGGATATTCAGGGGAGGGAGAAGAGGGGATTTGCAGATGTAATCAGAACAATGTAAACAGTTTTACAACATTAAATCAGGATGCTGGGCGATACCAGTCCAAATCATTTAGTTGCCCAGGGTGAAGAAAGTAGTTTAGAATGATTGCGGGACGGATGGAGGAGGATAAGTTGCTTGCGATTTTATTTCATTTTTATTAGTACATTTACTGATATTGCGATATTTAAGTTTCGTATTTATAAGCAAATCCTATAAAATAACATTTGCAAACATCAATTTTTTAGTGGAATCTGAAGTAATCACGGTAGTGAAGACCTCGATGTTGGTTGACGTCCTGTGGTCTTACAGGTAGATATCAACGTTCCAGAGTAACACAATTCTTCCCTCTTAGGCGTGGCCTTCGGCCTTGTAGATGGGAGTAATATATTCATCCGATACATAGGTAGCCCCGTTTGTTTACTTATAAGTCCAGACGGCATGGCAACCCAGAGACAAACATCGATATTTTTTTCTCCCACAATCGGTTACGGAAGTCTTGTTTGTTTTTAATCTTGGCATTTTGTTGTAGGCCTGTGTTTGTGTGGCCGTGTGTGGTATATGTCCACAGGGTCTGCCACGGGCGCAGCGTTCATATTAAGCGTCTCAGCTCGTTTAGTCCGGCTAACAAACTGAAAAACGGAAAATGAAAGGTCTTCTGTCTTACTTCCGCCGTTCCACTAGGACACAACAGAACCAATCAGATGAAATGCATCGTTAGCCAACTCCAGTCAGTGAGGCGCTCACCGCTAGCACAATCTTCATCCAGCTGGCTAACAACGTCTGGCTAGCTAGCTGACCGGAGCTGACTAACGATGGTGAAGATAATAACAGTATGTTTCTCCGAAACGTTTGAATCTATGTACGAGAATGCTTAATTAAAGAATAATTTCTCGAGTATACAAGTCTGCACTGCGTCACAAGAACAACATAGTCAATAACTTCTTGGGATTCTGTGTGAGTTCCAATTTAAAACAACGGCATTTTTAGACGAAGTGATGCTGTTATGTTTAATGAAACTGATTTCATGATAGTGTTTTTTTCCCTGTGTATAATGATCCATCTCTGTTTTAATTTTAAACAGGAGACAAACATACAGCTCATTAAAAAATTTCCGGAAAAGCACAAGGACTCGACTGAACTTTTATCTGGTCCTCTTCTTTGAGGTGCAAAGAAAAGTATTAATCAAGTCTAAAGGGTTCAGACGATGATTATTATAATTAGAATTACTAGACTTCTGGACATGTCCATCGTCGACATTTTTACACAAGAAACTATTCTTTAATTAAGCATACGGCTATTTACACAATAAACGCAGTAGTAAGAATGCTAAAGCGTTCTCTATGGAGTGGAAATAAAGTTAATTTGGATAGAGCTTTTAGTAACTGCGGAACACGGTAATAAAAGAACATTCTAGCCGCATATCCTTTACGAGAAGGTTTACGTCTCTAAACGGGCAGTTAAAATGGATAAAACTACGCCATTAATTTTCACTGCTACACTTATTATCCGTGAAGTAGTTACTTACATTGGTATATATTTTTATTTCTTTGGAAATCCCTTAGGTCTACATATTTGGTAAAATAGACTGCATATATATATTTAAGCAACTATTCGCTGCAGATGTGATGAAAGAAACTATCGCAATATGCAGTACAGTTGATTTTGAAATATTTATCTTAAGCAGCGAATCTTTTGCTGAGACTGTACTCTCGCGAAAAAAAACTTGTTGAAATCCTTGAAATTACATTAGAGAGAAACGCTGTTTTTACTACACTTTCTCTGAAGAACAATTGTAATTCGTATCATGATAGATTCGTAAAAACTTTTAAATACCATACGATCATACAACAACCAAACACGTAGAAAGTCTGTTGAACAGATCAAAGGCTAGAAAAGTGTACATACAATCAACAAGAATACCGAAAAACCCATAAAGCAGCTGAAGTATGGAGTATATTTCTTTTCATCACCACAATATTTTATACACGCCGCATTCTTGCGGAAATAAAAATAATCAGTCAATTAAAAGTGAGGTTATGTGGTTGTTCGAATGGTATATTTTTGATAATTTGTATTTAATGAGCAATCACCCATGGTAATAATTATTCCAATGTGACGAACAGATTTAAACAAGTGCACAGCTACTACTGCGTTGTAATATCCTGGTCTCAACATAAGAATTATACCTGTTCGACTCTAAGACAGAGACAGCGTACTCCGACCGAGAGACCTTGTAATTTTCCTATGCTCTCCAAGTGAACACCAGAAGTATGGTGAAACTGATCATGTCCATCATTAATTATCTCACATTCGATATTCTGTAGCTTGTTATTACGTCGCTAATTGAAACATGAAGTAAGAGACGATGGAGAGAGCCGCTCGGAGTTGGATCCCAGCGTTTTACAACACTGGCAGTAAAGACACCATGCAGCCAGGACATTTGATGGTTGTGCCGGTAGGATTAGGAAATGCCGCAACTGACACAGTGTTCAGGCATAGCGGAAATGTTGTGCCTGCCGCCATTGCGGGTGCCAATATCCTTGCCGTACCTGGAGCGACTCAAGAAGCCGCTCCCAGAATAGTCTGTCCCAGAATTCAATACATGAATATCCGAAAGTGAACCAGACTTTTTTCTACTGCCAACTACCTAGCTTGGAACAGGGCAAATGGCGAGTCATAACGGAGGCGAAGAGAACACGATGTACATACAAAATGGTTATAGAATTCCGTTGAGAACACTGAGAATAAATATGGAAATATGAAAAACTTCATACGAATGAAGTGGTATATTTTCACTGCAGATTTTGTTACTATGAACAGTTGATTCCAAAAACTGAACTTATAAAGAGTTCTGAAATTGTTACAATGTATCCACGAAAAATTCGAAACTCTCCTCTTCGCAACATCACCACGAAACAGTGGTTCACTTTGATGTCAAACACCAAGCCGCCAATCTGTTTTCTGCCAGCAGACGCTTTAAATTTGCCTGATGGTATTGATTAATTTTCGGTCACTGACAATCTAGGAAGTTGTTCGCACGTGCAAAAACGTAGTTCATCGTGTTGAACAGGTTCACACGGCAGGAAATCGTTCGACTTGTATTCGAGAGACGACTAGATTCTTCACCAGGACACCAACGATTCTAACAGAATACGGCCATCTTCGTATTCACGGCTGTGAGAACCTCAAATCCTGCTATTCTAACCGAAGATTTTCCTCAACTTTTTCTACGAAATGCAACTATTATAATTCACGGTTACAGAGCCGACGTCATAGTATTTGGCATCCCAAGCAAACTTTCAGTTTGCGCCCCCCCCCCCCAGTGAACTTCCTAAAATAAATATTGTGCATTAATGTGAATAAAACTGTGCCAAATAGTAATATTGTAGACTTCACTACACACTCATAAATCACTTTTATACGATACCAACGAACGCACATTTCTTCGGTCTCTCTGTTTTTATCTTTACATTTTTAGACGCTTATTATACTCTGTCTTATGTTATTCTGTTTCTTTTAATTCATTAATGATATTTATTCCTCATCGCAAGGGCGGGTTTAGTGCCATGACGCGATGGAATTGGATGATGTCATTTCAGTGCCACAGCGTCATTGTGAGATGACGCTACAGTAACATGCAATGACCATACCAAGATAACGCATTGCCTTAAGACTGCTAAAATGTTGTACATATAACTTATCTGCACTAAACACACGACAGAGTAACGCAAACAGAAGTGATGTGTTTATTTTAAAAGTATAACAGTTCAATACTGCAGAACTTCATAAAACTTCTGTGTCAAAATATTCTTGAATCCTTTCGAGAATTTCAGTATTTTGCACTTTTTGATTCTCAATTGTATTTAAACATTATCTTGTACCTAAAATCCCTCTGTAACTTCATTTATTTTTATGTAATTTTACTTTATTAAGAAAACCAACAAGTTGCAAAGTATCAGATCACATTCTAATGGAACAAAGCCAGACTTACCCAGAGCGTGTGTGTGTGTGTGTGTGTGCGCGCGCGTGCGTGTGTGCATGTACGCACGCACGCGCACACATAAACAATATTATTGACATAAGGAAAAGAAACATGGGGCAAGATTTTACAAGTTTATGCCCCTGAAAGTGGAATAGACTACACGTACAGTACAAGCGTTAGGCATATCAATAATTAAATTCGATATTATGAAAAGTGAGAAAATTGCACGATATACAACTACTAATGAAATAAACAAATCTTGTAATAATTTGGAACCAGACAAATAGGTGTTACGATACTCGCACACTAAAAAATAATTGGAAATAATGTGAAAAGTTTCATGTCGACTCGCGATGTTTATACTTCCACGGCTTGAGTTTTCCTCGTCTCTGAGTGAAAAGATCCTCAGGACACACACACGCTTGCTACATGTCATATACAACAGAACGAAAAGTTCAAACACGTAGGCCTACAGCATAGCCTGCTATGAAAAGGCAGTTACTAAATTACTTTATAAAGAAAGTTGCAGGATATTTTAAGCTCAAACTATTTATGACTATAAACTGTGTTCCACGGATCCTAGTTATTCTGCTGAACTACGTATCGATTGACGATTCGAGCAGAATTTGATGGGAATCGATAACACCTATTTTATAGTACCTACTATTCTAGAACTTTCTTGGAGCAGGAGGGTCAGCCTATGGGACGAGAATTGAACGTCGGAACTCCCGGATTCTTTACACTCGAGTGTTTGGTAAACAAACGTCATTACGACAAGGAAAGTTACACTGAATTTCATAGTCTTTACAGCATGACATTTTTAATAGGCCTAAATTATATCAGAAGGTCCCGGAAAACTTTTCAAGTGCCATAATTGGCGTCTTTCACAATCACAATTAAGAATTTACGCGTTGTCACCGAACTCACATACGAGTATAACCTAAAAACACTAGACGTAAAACACAAGTATTACTTGAAATCTGATCGCAGTAAAAACAACGAACTACACACGTAAAATACTATTATTACTGCCATAAGCTTATGTAGCCGAATAAAATGAAATCGTAAATTGATTTTTCCGTTCCCGTCTGTGTTCGATATGAGACGGATACAGTCTGGCAATTGTGATCGTACTGAGCGGTGTTTTTTTTCTGATTTCATTTACTGACGTGTGCGACAGAAGACTAATTAGCCTATACACGGAACTTTCTGACCTCAGCTTTGCACTGTGGCAGACATGATAAGTAATTCTAAATTCAATGACATTATAACTTTTGTAATTATCAAAGCAAAGTAATATAATTAGAGTTTACCATATTATTTGATAACTAATTCCGTTGGACAGAAAGAATCCTTTTTGAGCAATGAAGAATTATTCAGACGGCCAAAAGGTTTTATGATTAAATATAACCAGAATGCATCGTGATTACAAAAGCCCACTACTGGTTATCATCCCATGTACCTCTTCCCACTTGTGGGATATTTTACAATTAATATTTTCCTTTGAGGTTTCGCAGCCAAAATATTTTGTTCTTTCTTGTTTCCCA
Source organism: Zootermopsis nevadensis (assembly GCF_000696155.1). Next base: position 514,881 of record NW_019060789.1, on the reverse strand, counting down.
GTTTTTGTTGTAGCATATACTGCCCATTTTATCCTACTCGCTTTAATTCTACAAACATATTAAACAAGCGTAAACATTCTGAAGCGCCACATTATGCAATTTTCTCCATACTGTTACGTCACTACCCTTGTGTCCAAATATTCACCACTTTGAATTTCAATGCATGTTAATCCTTTGTGGCATCCAACGCAGATGAACGTAATGAAATTAAATGCTCCCTACGGTTCTAAAGTACTTAAACATACTGAATAAAGAAATAAAACTGGCCTGATAGAACCAGGATTCAGTAAATTTTAATAACTGGACAGAGGCTTTGTAATTTAAGTACATTCATGTCCCTAGGGATACTGATATATTAGGCTGTGCTATGTGTAACTTACGCATCGATTATACTTGGTCGTATTCTGTTACCGTGTTTTTAACTAAATTACATGCATTTCCCGCTAGAATGGCAACACGATCGACGCCGGAGCTATGCGGGTTTGCATGTCTCGTTTATATCAGGCTATCAATTTTCTCGGCAATAAAGATCAGCCTCCTGATTAAACGGCAGTACTTGTGAACAGCAATTAGTTCAGCATATAAAATACTCGACATCACGAATTAGAAAATAACGAACTTCATTGTTGTTTCCATATTGTCAGTAGAAGCTCACTCAAAAAGTTTTTGTTACCATGCAAATCGCGAACGATTCGCAAACATATTAGGCCTTCAGTAATCAATAGAATATCTTCGTAATAGTGGCTGATGTATAGTTTTATCATACAAAATAGACTATATGTAATACATACAAAAATGCATTTATACAGACGGGAAAGGTTTGCGAATTTATTAAAGTTTAAGAGAAACATAAATACTTATATAAAATTAAGCATGACAGTACAACTAAAGGAATTCATTTTCCCTTTGTTATAGAGTAAAATGGGGTAAGACGACACGTCATTTTCAACACGTCAGTCAAACAGTGAAGAAACGTGAGGTGTTAACTGATTCAGTAATCAAAGCGCATGCAACTGGTCCCCGAGGTCGTAGAAAATAAGACAGACGTACATAGAAAACAATTATTTTCGTCAAAGGAGAAATATAAACCAACGAAATAGGAACATGCAGTTGTCTTGACTATATTGAACAGTCCACTGATCCTTCAAACGAAGATTGGATTCAGCGTTCTACTAGTGAGGAATAATGAGACGAAAAATGATCATGATGTGAAGATGATTTCTTATTTGTGACTTGTGTTATGTCATGCTAGTTTAATAAGGTCATGATGTTTCTTTATAAGGTATATATATTATAAAACATGAACTATATAAACTAAAAGTAGACATAATAAGAATGACCTTACTTATTCTTCACACTTCATACGGAGAGACCCAACATTAACGAAAATGTACGCAGGCATCATATAACACATCGATGGGCCGAAAGTACTCGCTGGTTGGCGACCACTTGGTGATAATAATTTTCCCCGCGCTTTCGATATTTATAAGCAACAGTCGTCATACATAGTTTTGTTACAAGCGCGCATCTGTCCCCGTACAAATACACGTCTTCATAATATGTTCGTTACATGGAAAGAAGGCAGATTCTAGCTGTATTAAAATAAAGCGAACCCTTGTATTATGATTAGATTTCAAATAAAATGGACAAGAGTTTCACACGAACATCACTCGCTGGCAAAAAAACATCTTCGCAGAATATCAAAGATAAATTTAAAGCACCTAAAAAAATTGTATTTTAAATTTAAAAATCCTGAGATAAAACTATGAAACAACCAAACGGATATACGTCTGATTCATTGATAAAAACTTAAGGTTGGTTTTCGTTCATGAATGCACTGGGTAATAGATTTTTTGTCCAATAATACATTCAGAGAACTCTAGTAAATGGGTAAAAACTACGTATTAAACTTATTGACTTTTAAAAAACCCAAAATAAGCTAGTGTCCTCTTTGAGAGTTATATTAACCGGATTATAATTTTTAAGAATGTAATTAGTTTCCGTTCGGGGGAACCATAAAGGGTTTAGAACATATATATGTGGATAAAAATCTCCCTTTATATTGGACGACACTGCGTACGTGAGATAAGCGAATTTCGTATTTTTTAACACGAACATTCGTGGTAATTGAAAATCATCAAGAGCTAAATCATCCAACAGATCATCCACGCCTAAACAACCCGTTTACTACAAGCACTGATCTATTCATTTCACGTAAAGTGGCAGTACTAATTTTCCAATACGAGTCAAGATTAAATTACGTTAATAGACGTTCATTGCACAGGACTTCCAGCCTCGAATTTAATTAAAACCCCATCAGCTGGAGAGGAGTATGGACAGAGCGAAGCCAGTATTACGGTAAGAAACTCGCCTCAAAATTGAGACCAAGAAGAGATTTCCTGTGAATCTCGTGACTTGCCACGACAAGTGCCCTTTGTCAGTTAACAGAGTTCATGATTGCATCGTTTGTTCCATGTACTTACAAGCGTGTACCAACTTTTAACCTTCGTGTGAGAAACGCTGTCCGTGGGACAAACGGCGCCATGAGGTACAATTCAGATCTAAAATTTAAGCAAATATGATACAGAATGTTACTAGTATATGAAGCTTTCGAAGATTTTAAATTATTCAGTTACAAGTTCTAAAGAATAGTGGCATTCGTAATACAAGGCTTTATAAAATCGTAGCATAATTATTAACAAATTGCTTTCATATGTACTTCGTTTCCAGTATCATCAAAATATGTTCTGTGACAGGAAAGAACTACATTTCACATCTACATAAAATTCGTGGTAATATAACTACCTCATATTTGAAAAGAGTGTGGAATAAATTAAGCTAATGCAACCCTCAACTCATTCTGCAAGACAGTTCCCAACCAGTTTAAAAGATGGCCGTGGAAGTAACAAGTAATTTTGAACCCACAGTAAAACTTCTATCTTATTTCTCACACATAGGCCTCATAGTTCACAACAAAACTAATAATATTCAATACAAGTTAACAAATACACGCATTTCAAAACAGGCATTGCTGTCCATAATTTGCTAATCTAGTATAGTCATATATTTATATGATAAACGTAATTTTAAACGGAAATTTTGGAAAATTATTTATTTATAATTCAGTCTGAGATTTGAAAATTCGAAAGGCATTCTATAAAGCAGGTTATAACAGCGATTACGCTTCTGAAACTTGATCCTGGAAGCCGCTATCTCGACAGGCTTTCGTGTTTTCTCAGCAAATGTAAGTGACAACCAAGTCTTCAAAATAACGTCGTTGTTCAGAATGAGTCGAACTGAAAGACAAACCCTGTCAATAAATTTCCTATATTGCAAATAAATTCTGTTACACGAAGGTAGGTAGAGAAAAAATGGGAGTTCAGTGGGACCGTACATCAATTATTTATAGATTTCAAAAAAACCTATGACTCTGTGAAGAGAGAAGTGTTATACAATATTCTTATTGAATTTGGTATACCAAAGAAGCTAGTGAGTCTAATAAAAATGTGCTTAAATGAAACCTGTAGCAAAATTCGAGTAGGTAAATATGTATCTGAGACATTCTTCATCAAGAATGGTCTAAAACAAGGAGATGCTTTGTCTCCCTTGCTCTTTAACTTTGCGCTAGAATGTGCCATCAGGAAAGTCCAAGATAGGCAGGAGGGTTTGCAATTGAACGGGACACATCAGCTATTGGCATTTGCTGATGATGTTAATTTATTG
>NW_019060789.1:478902-508741 GCF_000696155.1 Zootermopsis nevadensis | reverse complement strand
CGTATAAAAAACATACATATAAGGAATTCCCGATGTCCACAACATTGATTAGCCTCAACTCGTAAAACGTTCATAAAAAAATCATCCAGCTATTTTGGGTTTATTACAAGCGCACAGACGGACATCACCGAAGATGACCTTAATCACGGTGGACTGCGTCATCAATCGCGATGTCAACACAAATGCGCAGATCATAGGTAATGGCGTCATTATTCCACCTCATGAATTAAAACAAGTGAAGCAAGTTACAAAGTATGTGTTTCGAGCAGTCAACAATGGCATAAAGTCCATAACAAATCTCATTAAATCCTTTACAGACATTATATGGTTATTTAGTACGCCGAGGAAGATATAACAGGTCAGGGAAGAAATGCGCAAGCGCAAATGATCACGTGTAAAGACATCATCATTCCACGTCAGGACTTATTCGACCATCACGCTGGCATATCCATGTGTGGGAAGTTAACAAACATGTGATCAGAGTAAACACCTAGTGGCACAATGTCCATGACAAATTTAATTAAAATCGTGTAAGACATAACATTAATTTAATTCACAGAGGCGGGAGTAATTACCTATGGTATACCGTGCAGACCAAATTTTATGTTAATCCTCATAGATATTAAACAAGCTTAGAAATGGCCTACTTTTAAAACAGTCGTGCTCCGTACTGTTCGTCTGAGAACCAGGCTGCTTTACAATTTCGTTATTAATTATTCTCAGTTGAATAAAATTACATTAATTTACATGTATGAAAATAAATGCCAGCTTCAGCAAACATTAATCAAAAACACTTTACTGACCTACTCTCTTTGCTGTCTCATGGTATTCAAATAACTGTGCTGCCACAGATCCCACACAGAATGTCAAGTCACAGAGAAATTGACAGATATTTCACGAACACTTTATACCAGTTATCACAGCAGCTCTACTTTAACCGACCACTTTCCTTTGGAAGCACATCTAAGAAGCATGCTGTTTCAGGGCAACACACTTTACTTTTATTAGTAAAGTAAACTTGCCTAAATCGAATTTAGATCTGAACACAAGCTATTTTAAGTTTGTCGTGGTTGTTCTCTACCTGGGATATAAACTAAAATTAAGGCATGGCCTTTTCTTCAATTCACCATAGAAAGACTATCCTCAACATCGAAAGTCGCTTTGTAGAATGCGTTATTGATTCAAATTCAGTAGATTTCGATTAAAAGTCTCTATTATACAACTTTCTACCCTGCGTTAAGTTACTTGTAGTTTTCCTGTATACCTACATTGAAATTCGGTTGTTTATATTAGTATTATCGATTCTCCCACATCCGTCATCAATTCAATTATCATCACATTTTCGTTTTTTTATTTAACGGTAAGTAATCTGAAGTGATAAGTCTCCGCCATTAAGTATACGGACAAAAATAACTATCTATCCCTCAAACAAATAACCACAGCAAAGAATACCCAAAACAGTGTCAGTGGTCGATGTCTGCAGTTCTCGTGCACTATAACATGACTGCTCTGTAATCCATTAAGTAATGTTTGGTTTTCTCTCAGCTTTCATCAATATAAACAAACCTTCCACTGTCATAAACTAACTTCATCCCAGCAGTTCCTAGTCATATAATTTAATATGTAGACTTACGTAATTCACGGATGGTAGCTCTAGATGTAGGCAAATATGCCAATGTGAAAGGAGTAGTCTTTTCAAACAAATATGTATACGACTATAATTCATAATTTGTTTCCTCCGAATACAGTCAGTTGAAATAAAACTTTAATTCCATCTGTATCCTCAACTACCGATGAAATAATTATAAATTGATACTTCAAACAACCAACTCCAGCACATACGACCACTATTTAACAAAGCAACCATTATACTGGATTTCACATCAATAAAACCGGAAATTCGCTTTACATCTAAATCGTAAACGACGTCACCCCAATATAGAGAAGCTTTGATATACCGTGACACAAAATGTTACCCAAGTGGTCTAAATTTTGAGTCACGATGTTTGTAAATAAGTTTCCTTGCATAAAAGAAAGCATAATTTGCAGTGATTGTATAGCTGTAGGTCTGAAGCTTCTTTGTATCAGATCTTTTCTCCATTATTATAAATTTAGGAGGCATGAAGAATCTGGTAAAAACAGGAAGTACGAACCAACTCTTTACAAACACCTACAGTCTCCAGAATGCAGCATGTGTTATTATATTGTACCATCGTGTAGACAGACGTCGTATTTCGTTCATTAAAATGATCTGTGTTAGTTTCCAGAGTCTTCGAAATCCGAAAATGCATGTAATATTCTTTAAAGAATTTCATGTTAAACACGCAAACTCAAAAAAGAGAAAATTTCATCCATCGTTCCTACATCGTCGAAGTCCATGCGATGTATTACAAAATACTGTGAAGGAAATTTCTATACTGATAACAGTTGCAGCTTAGCTATTTTATACCGGCAGATACGCCCAGAGGCAGCCAAAATTCATATAATCTGATTGAATTCAACTAACCATGACGATCGCTTGCTGTGTATGGCTGCAGATAAATGCCCTCCAAAAAGGGAGCAGCATTTTGGTGACTGATGGCAATGGATGAAAAATCAGCGTGTCTAACATGGCAATATTCATAAATGTCACGATAAAAAGAGTGAGTGGTGATGGAAATTGGTTCTTCTGAACTCTGTCACAACTAGACAGGTCATTTGGCGACGATGGAAAAGGTAAATTAAGGTAGTGAGAAAATGTCATAGGTTATTAGAATTATTTACGAAACAATGCAATTTGTATCGCAGAGACAAGAATCCTTCTTCAACTGTTGAAATTACGCACATGAAAACTACCCAGTTGACAAGACCAACGTCTTATGGGAAATTTAGGAGTAGGGGAACCGCGGCGTTGACCATTTGGGAGGAGTCGATGGGAGTATAATTTTATAATTAACGTTATATAAATAGGGTGTGAGCACCCCCCCCCCCCCCCAAGTGGTTATGCGGTCGGTTGGAAATCATACAAAGGGAATTCTCCCGGTATCCATAGTAACCAAGGTAACCATGGCAATGATCCTGGGGAATCGCTACGTAATTTCCACGTGTAGCAATGCATGTACAGATCTACATAAGGAGCGCCAGATGTTTGATTTCAACAAAAACTAGAACATGCAGATTAACTCAAATTAATGCCGATAGATTTAGTAAAGCGTAATAATATAAAAGTCCATGGTTCTCACAGCGGTGAGTATGAAGATGACTATCTTCAGGGATGTTGGGCTCTGTCATCGGGGCCTGATAATGGAGGCAGTAAAAATCTCTGAAACGTCCATACAGTTGCATGAGATACACGTCACAATATCCTATAAGACAGCCGTCTGAAAATGGTAAGATGACTGTGGAGTAGGTAAGAATTTAGAAGGAGGAAGTCTAGAGCTTTATCGTTCGATCATAAAAAAACACATACTCGTATAGTTCGACAGCAAAACAAGACAGAACAGTAACCGAAGCGGCAAAGAAAGCGGTATCGATTTTATATTAACCAAAACATCGCGTCACAAAACAAAAGAGTAATGAAATAAAGAAAGCAACAAGAGATTTTTTCTCTCCAAGTATTAAGCCAATGTCAACAAAATTTTGTAAATCGTTCCAACGTCGGACATCCCTGAAAACCCATTTCTAAATTTCCTGTTAAAAGTTAGTGGTTAATTATAGGCAAAGGAAGAAGTTATTTTAACACTGTTCTTTCAAAAAAATTTCTGCGGAAGAGAAACAAAGCCCACCTTCAGCAACACTACGACTACGACTCGTAAAAAAAAGCTGATGGTAGATTTATTAATTTAGTCACAAAATACATTATCGCTTCAGCAGGGAGTATCAATTACAGAGTTAATAAATGCATAGCAAATTACATTTTAGTACAGGAGACAAAATTATTACAGACTACTGTATATGGAAACGTTATAAAATACATACAGGATATGCCGCGGTCATTCGCATCAAAATCAATAAGGCCTAATCCATTTTCAATAAAGACAATGAACTATAGCGTGCATAAATTAAGATAAAATAACTTGGCCATTCTCCAAAATTATGTCGTTCGTGGCAATCAAATTAAGAACCAACGAGGCAGTCAGGAAAAGAACTTACGACGCCTTTGAACATTTCAATCCATGTCGCGAGTCTAGCAGTGACACTGTATACAATTAATGATTCTTCGTATACATATTTTACAAACAAACTGAAGCCAAATACAGATTTCGCAAAGCTCTCATATTGTTGTTCCAATTTTTTTTTTAAAAAAAATACTACTTGAAAAAAGATGCATATGTTTCGAAGATGTATTACCACACACAATTTCACGACCCTATATTAAGATGAGTTAATTTCAATCCCCCATCGATAATTCACACGATGGCCAATGTCGAAATAATTGCTGGTACGAAATTAAACAGTAGGATACAAACACGGCGTAAAACCTAGTGACATGACATACCAAGATTAATGAAAATCCGTCAGTAAATTTAAAAGTATAGCACACACAGGTATGATAAAACCACACACCTTTATTTCTTTGCAAAACATGGAAACACTAACATTTCAACTGGATGGTTATATTTCGTGCTAGATAAATGGCATAATCTTAATGTGGAATTTCAGTAATATTCTGTAGTAAGTCTGAGCACCAAGTAAGTTACAGAGTATAATATGGAATGCCACATGAACTATAAGAAATCAAAACATTTATGACCAAGGAATGAAAAGGGGGGGGGGCAGAATCATAGATTTATGTTCATGTTACAAAAATGCAATGTAGGATCTATCCTGACATCATGTAGAGCACAGATTACGGGAAATTTAAGAAGACCATTCAAGAAGATTCAAACTGACTACACATACACCATAAAGAAATTCTGAGCCTATTGTGAGGAGACTATATTGATGATGGAAACAAGAAGGTAATTTGGATGTCAAATTTCTCTGCAAAATTGCTGTAACACTGAATGTGTCATTTTCTTCTAACAGGTATTCCAATTGTATACATCCTGGTGACTGTACCAGGTTTAATGCCATGGGACCAGATTGAATCGCACTTCCTCCCATGGTGTCACATTATTGGCGCTGTTAGTCCATGGATTGGCAGTTTTGTTTATCACTTGTTTATGAACCTGGAGCGTGGAGAGGTTGTCTACTACAAATTACTGCAACTTGATATGCTTGGAATATGGATCAGCCAGAGTTTTGGTAAGACTTTTGTATCATGCATGCATCATGTTCATTCTACTATTATGTATGTCTTAACAGAAACCCATAAATTCCTATCTCCTCCATTTTCTGCTGTCACAAATAATAAAATATGTGAACTTCAAAACGATCTGAATTATAAGGAAATATAAATTAATGGTATCATCACACGTGTCTGTCCATCAACGTGTATTTTCCCCGTAACAACTTTTGAACCAACTTATAGGTTTTCATGAAACTTTGTATGAATACAATGTCACTAGAGACCACTCTAAATTTCTCTTTTAAAATTTACTATCACAAATAACATCTACATGGCAGCTGTACAAACTTGTGAGGTGGGATTAACATTAGTACTTAATGTGGGCCGCTGAAATGTTGTATCAACAAACAATTGTTTGACATTTTTGTCTCTGAGTTAACACCACACTCCCATTCAGTGCATTTAAGTGGCACGAGCCTAACTAAAAATGCGCTAAAGAACAAATCCTTTCTTTTCAACTAATAATTACCATTATAGTAACCCAATGAGAAACACCGAAAGCTTTCCTTCCTGATCTGCATATTTAGCTTCCCCAAACAATTACTGAGACTAAATGACCTTGATATTGCATGTGAAGCAGTGATGTCACATTTCCTATATAACAGAGGATCTCTTAATGACATACAGATGCCATTATATATCGCCATTTTAACTTGTATCTACTGATGCAAATGGACATGAAAAATAATAAACACTGCTTTGACTACTTCATAATGGAATGCTAGTGTTCTTATGCACTTCTATGGATTCTTTGCTATGGGGCAAAGACTTACAAACAACGATGCTTGCTGCTAATAGTCACTAGCCAAGAAACTCTTTGATTGTAATAGAATCTGTAGATTCACAACAGCCCACCACTGGTCCCTATAAATAGAATTCCGGCTTGAAAACAGCTAAAATTCTCATGTAAGGCTGAAGCAACCATGAGAAAAATAATTACGTGACAGAAATATAAGAAAAATAATGCTGCAAGATGGGCACATACATACAACCTTGATCCTTAACAGTTCCTCCTTGTTATCATCTAGAACCCACATTTGCTCAAGACTAGGTTTTTGTAATTAATCTCATGTAAAGGACTTTACAAGAAAATTTTTAATGCTATCATAAACTTCACAATCTAAAATGAGAATCACCTTAACAAACTGCGGTTTATTTGACTTTATTTTTATGTGGAAAGTATTAAAATTTATATTGTAGTTTTCTGAGTTGTGACTGTAGTGTTGTAGATGGTTACCAACTTTTCAGAAGACCATGCTGCCTCAGTCTTTAGGATACCCCATACAACTACACAGTGTCACAACACAGAAAACTGTAATCTGAAATCTCAGTAAATACCTCAGACCCAAAAGAAATTAAAACTTTTTTAGCTTCCCTTCATATGAGTGCAGTTGGTATTGTATCATTCTTTGAATGTGCAACTGTTATCAATGTTCTTTGTATACTACTTACAATAAATATGTGGTACTATTCTTTTAGTACCATAGTTTGTCGTTAGATGTTCTTGCTATCTGTGTTATCTGTCATTAATTTTGTTTGTCATAACAGTGCGAGTAAGAAATGTTGTTTTAAAGTGCTTGATTTATTTCAGTATTTTTTCACTGTTAAGAGAGATGTAATTGATGTTATGATGTGTTGCCTTCAGCTTTAATAACTTAAATGTGCTTGTTAAATTATGTTCAGCTTCCCAACATACATGTGGCATGATCTGTGCAATGCATCCTTAAATAACCCAACATAATATTCTATACTGGTATCATACACGAGTAAAGTTGTTACTAACAAGGCATTATTAATGAATTAGAAAGGAAATTAGTTAAAAGACTTCTAGGAAAATGGCTGTGTTCTGGATTGTAGTGACATGTAGTCCCATAGCAGTGTACAAGGATCTCTGAAACAATGGTAAACTTCTATGAAACTACACAGCACTACAACCCAGAAGATGGGTATCTTCATATTCAGTGTCATGAGAACCTCAAATTCTAAAAGTTCTAAATAAACATTTTATTAAATCATCGTGTGACATTTCAATATTTTTTCCATATAGATACTTCATTGAACAATTGAATCTGTCATTCTCTCTTATAAACCTTCTGTTAAAATCAACTGATCACAAACCAATTCCACTGACATCTGGGGAGGGCAAAACAAAACAAAACAAAAAATATTGGAATATTTCTGTCTAGTAATACACATAAATAGCTTAAAGCTATATGTACTGAAAAAATCCAGAAATTTACAAAGATAGAGATTTACTTCAAAATCTTTACTTGAAGAAGCATACAAGCTTGATTCAACAACACACACGCATGTTTTCATCTCCAACTGATCGACTGGATGACTAATCAGTGGGTATTATACTGATCAGCTTATAATGGTTACTCACATCCACTAAAAATATGTAACACATACTTGTTAATCAAATTTTAAATTGGAACTCCCCCTACATCTTATGAAATAGTTGTAAAATAAATACCCTCATCAACTACAATTAGGCATTGTGATTTCCTTACATCAAAATATACAATCAAGACTTGGTTCCCTTATTCCAGTTTGTGAAAATAGAGTACATCATGGCAGGGTAAGAATGACATCACAGAAAAATAAATATCAAGTGATGTATCCTACATCCACAAAGTTTATGACTGAGTATTTTCTTATCAATAAACAAAACATTACATTCTTGTAAAAGATACCTTCTGCATAAATGTATGGATGGACTGATGAGAATATCAATTAAATGACTGGAAGAATAAAGTGTTAAGGGAAGTTACCAGATGAACATTGAACAATTCTATTACCAGTAACAGAGTTGTGTAAACCAAGAACATGTGAAGAGGAACACAACAGTGCTGTACAGAAGGGTAACCAACTCAGTTAAATATTTCATAAGTTTGATCTATTAAAAATGGTTAAACACTTTTTAATTATTCTCCTTATCAATTCTGAATTATAAATTCTTAAAAGAAAATACTGATATAGATTTAAAAATTCATCAAAATATGAACAGCATTTCCTTCAGCGGCTAACAAAATATAAGTGATATTTACAATATGAATGATTCTAGACACTACCTGAATTCTGCAGAGCTATACCCAGAAATGGTTAAATTGATTCAACAATATCAAAAACAAAAAATAAACATAAAACCTTACCAACATGTGTAGAGAAGGTTTGATATGTGCTGTGCCCATTTTACACCCACAAATACCAAGTTTACAATTAACAGTTTTCTGACTAATATACTAATTAGAACATATACATTCACACATATCATTGTTATATTTATCTTAATCAGTATTTAGACACACACAGCACACTTGAGGATGACACAGTAACTTAGAATTGATGAAGTATCTGATTTTATTACTAACTTCAATCTGTTTTAGAATAATCCCATATGATACAACAAGAATCATTTTGGAATATTCATAACAAAATCATTGTGTACAATCCTCATGCCTGAGTACCCACGTACCAGCGGAAATGATATGCAGTAACAAGGGCAGATGTGCGAAGCTAATGAATGTTCTGTGTGAAAAGGCTGCTTGCTTACCGTGTGTGTTGCTTGTTCTGTTGTGTGCAGGCGCGCTACCCATGGTGTACGCCTCTGTGTTCTGCCTGCCCTGGGCATGCCGTTGGCTCATCCTCTCTTCCTATTGCCTGCTCTCCATATGGGGGCTCTACAAGGTAATAAGGAACCTGTTAAAATTATTTAAAATGGGCTTCTTAGATAAAGTGGGCTTTTGTTGCTTTGACAGCATCCATTTTCTGACACAAGATAGCATTTAGAAGAGTCAAATAAGTAAACACCGAGTCTTATACAACAACTATTTTGCTTTCTAAAGTTGTAAATAATGACTGTGATAGTTTAAACAAACAAACAAACAATAAAAAACTTTCTATTAGCTGCACATATGAACAATTTCACTTTGTAACATTCCCCATTTCTTCCACCACTCAAAAACCATTTTAGTCAAAATAAAATTGAACTATTTCACTGTTTCTTATATATTTATCAAGCGCCAACATACAATTTCAGATTTGGGGCAGAATAAACTTGGAGACCATGTGCAACTAATATGTTCTTGATATAATGATAGTTCTGTTAACAGAACAACTACAAAATTTGGTATAGAAATGTAACAATAAACTAATTTTACTCATGTAGAGTTACTTGATCTTATTTTTTATCAGAACCATTGGATAACCATCAATGTAGGGAAGTCAAGACAATGCACAGATAATTATTAGGATGAAAATTGTATTCAACATCAAAGTCTAAAGTTGAATACAAAACCCACATGTTAATAAACTAAGACAGAAAGCCCCAACTTAGAATAGCCATGGCTATCAGACCAGCTCAAATTATCCACTTATAACAAGTTATAACAAATATAAATGTAATAAAATATACTTAAAACCAAACTTGGTCTACATATTTGCAGTGTTATTTTCTCCTAAGCAAATAGGATGGTCTTATTTCTATGACAGTTCATGGCAATTTGGTAGGGCACTTCCTTCATAGAAGATACACCTAATAGTTACACTGCTATGAAATGAGCAACATTTATTGAAACAGGATGAAACATGGGAAGATGAGGTTACTGAGGTGGTTTAATAAATTCTTCTTGGGCTGCCAGCCATGTAAGGTGGCTTAATGAGGAAAACACCAACATTTCGAGAACCATCTTCTTCCTCGTCCTCAGGGTACTGTAGTTGTAGGAGATCCTGTCCATGCTCTGTGTATACCTGATCCAGTTCCGTGTTATTGGCTGCACGTTAGCCAATAGGCCCTGGTCTGCAGAGTGAAGTGCTCGCTATTTTTTGCCCAGCTTTGCAATTGGATAACATGTTCTTCACTGGGTACCACGTCCAGCTCAATGATAAACCCCTGCCTCTGTTAAAATTACAGATTTCAGTTAAATTTTAAGCAAGCAATTCAAATTCAACTGAACTCTGGGGTTAATGGTCAGCCTCATGCACTGGCTGCACTTTACCCCTGGGGAAAGGATCCCTGGTACCCATTGTACAGGAGGCTGGGAGGGCCCCAGAGCCAGTCTGCACCCAGAGGCTAGAAGAAAATCCTCTGCCCCTGCCAAGAATCGAATCCCGATCGTCCAGTCTGTAGCCAATCACTATACTGACCGACCTACCTGGCTCATTACAGTATTTCAGTTCAAAGTTAAACTATCTTTGATAATAACAAACTTAAGAAATTGAGAATAAACCAAGTGAATCTCAAATACACAGTCTCATACATATGCTACAATCCTATCTAATTTGGCTCTTTAAAATTCAATCAAAATAAAAGAGCATCATGTTAAAATAAATGAACTTCAGGCATTTAAGAGACTACACAAAATCCACAATGAGAAATCTTCCACCATTTTAGGCTTCTGGGCCTAATACTAATGCAATTACAGAAAATTTAAAAATCACCTCATGGTCTATGTATAATTTGGGTTCCAGTATAGTTTACTTACTCTCTGTTGTCACAGGCTCTCACAGCATGGTCACCATGGGAACGTAGGCTGTGTTTCCTCCTGCCTTTTGTGATGCGTGCTGTACTGTGTGGTTTACGTTACTCTCCTCTTGGAGGTGGTGACCCTGCATCATTGGTTCATGTTATACTGCAGGTAATATCCACTTAAAAATACACTTCATGGTTTGAAACAACACTATTGTCAGCATCATGAAAAATAAATGCTTTCAATTGTAACACACCACGACATAATATATTTTAATATTCAGTTTAATGAACGAATATTTGTTTTTCTTACTATCAATATCAGTTCTATATGAATTACGACATACAACACTACAAAGTAAATAAACAACATTATCAAGTGACCAAGGAAATCTATTTAAAAATCTGACAACCACTAAATGTTAAATTGTTTAAAAATATCTATCCCATAATTAACTGCAACAATGTTTAAGTTTCAATTTGTAACTGATAACGAAAGGTTTCTGTTTCAAATCACTTTACTTTTAATAGGTATGAGAATCTTTGCAGTGTTTGCAGCACAGCACCTAAATAAATTGTTGTAAAAGGATATATCTAAAGCTTCAAAATTAATTTTATTTCAATGTAGACTGATCTTCAGTACAACTTCGTTAGCCTTTTAACCACATGAAAACTTTGTATGAGGAACAAACCCATAATGATTGGTTCAAAAAGTAAAGGGAGTGGGATATAAATAATTGTAATATTCAATGACAATGTTTTATTACATAATTTGATCTCTCTTTTATGTAAGAGAAGAGTTAACTTCCTATTTCCCCTTCACACCAATGTCTATATATAGAATTGGCACAGTTAGAATTTATATACCAAATATAATAATAAGATGCATAATAGAATTCACAGTATCTGCATGTTTATAAATTGCCGCAACATCACACAGCATGCTAACACATACAAGAGCAAAGGTAGCTTGTTTTTAGCCACTTTAGTATATTTATATTGTTATTGTAAAATAATAAAATCAATTAATATCAACTAAAATGTGCTTCATGAATCAAATGCAGCATAGGACTTACAGATCATAGCATTCTCAAGTCTTCAAAAACACAAGTTGAACAGTATATGATATGACCTGTCAATCCACATAAAACAATGATAATTTTCCTATTATTCATCTTCATGTCCTTTTATTAATTTAAATATCAAAGTGGTAAAAACACCATACAAGGAACCCACTGCTAAGAAACCTTAATTTTACAAGACTTGTAATTCAAACATTTTATTTATTCTTGGGTTTTCCTCAGGATTAGAAGATTCTTATACAACATTCAATTCTTTTATGGAAATTTTGAAATTATATAAAGTTATATTTGAAATATCAAGAAAACCCTCTATTTTATCTCACAGCCAAGAATGAGGCACTCATACAAAACAATAGTTTTCTGTGTTGTGTTCTTTATTGCAAGAGATTTCCAGATCACGAAAGACTCAATTTACACAAATCTTACTTAAAGGAAAGCCTCCAAAAATAAATTTCTAAACATTTATTCTAGAATTTCTTTTGAGTAAAATTACTTACTGTATGCAACAATTTCTTCTGAACAAGCTACCACTATAAATTAAGGTATGTTAGATACATGTAAATGTTAAATTATTTTTTCTACCTGCACAGGACCATCAAAGAAACCTTTATAATATGACAAATGTACATACCTGTGGTAATTTTGGACATATGTAAAATCTGACTTATGTAAAGGTTTGTAGAACTGAAGCCTTACGTAAATTAGGGACTGTCTGTAACGTAGCCATAAAAATGCAACACAGTTTAAGTCTCACTCCAGTACCAAATGTTGAATCAATATCACTGATGTGTTTCCAATAGGATGCAGTGTCTGCACTAGGTGGTGCCATAGGTGCCATGCACATTCCTGAGAAGTGGTTCCCAGGCACAGTGGATATGTACCTCAACTCCCATAACATCATGCACGTTCTGGTTGTTATGGCTGTGTATTCTATGCACCAGGCCACAGTCCGGGACTTGTTGTGGATGGCAAACGTTGACTGCAGAACAGGGCATCAACCCATAGACACATTTGCTGGTTTGCAAGATGCCACAGAGCTATGACTTGTGAAATTTCAGTTGCATGTGTGCTGGTGGATGGAGCTCATACCGAACAGTAATATTATTCTTGATCTTCTCCATACACTACTTTAGCGTCTACCGTCAACAACACTGATAGTTAAAGAAAAAATAATATTTAAAGTCATCTACACTACATACAAGACAAGATGTGTGTAGATGTGGCTACAATTTAACATTCTTCCACTTGTTTTAATATTAATATTTCACTTCATAACTTAAAGCATCAGTCCATAGCATATTTCTACACACTCTGAACTGGTCAATGTGCAGACACACACCACTAATGAACATTATGTCACCAAGTTTCCAGTCCTCATTCCTTAAGCCTTCTGCCAACTTATATGAAGGCTCACTGTCTTCCACTATGGACCATGTCCAATCTCTTCTAAACTGTTGAATCATCTTGGCTCAGCACTTTCCACCAGTAATTTACTGTTCATAGAGCTTCTGAGTCATTTCAGCCGATCACTGGCTAACTTATTTGCCAGAACACAAACTTTAGACTATGATAGTGCTACAGTATATAAAGAGTAGTGGCAGTTCACAGACTCAGAATCTTAAAATAATCAATAAATTCTCTGAAATTATGGTAATATTTTACAATTAAAATAAGATGATCTTCAAATCTACTTCAACAAGAATTTCTAGCTAATACAAAACACAACAAACTAACTAAATCCATGGGGCAGAGTTGTTCTCAAGAAATTTATAGTATGTATGTCTAGTAAAGAAATTCTCTACCTTATATGGAACCCAAACGTTCATTACCATGTTCACAAGAGCCTACCACAGGTCCCTATCACGAGCTAAATAAATCCATCCCTATTTCCCTAACATCCATTTAATATTGTCCCTGATCTTCCGAGTGATCTCTTCCTTTCAGCTTTTCCAACTGTGTACACATTTCTTATCTCCACCATGCATGCTACATGCCCTTGATTAAATAATCTTAATAATATTTGGAAAGAGTTATTACATCATGCATGTAGAAATAAACATTAATTACAAAATTTAAACCATAATTATTATGGCTGTAATGATTATATACAAATAAGTGCATTACACAGAGATGCTGATATAATAAATACACAGACATCTAAATATTATTAAATTTTATTCTCACCTTCGCTAATATAATTGTATCCAGATAAAAACATTAGATATTTTCCTGTTGAGTAGAGGACGGTAATTGCCTTGTAAGCCGATGCATGCACACAGAACCAATTTGAACACAGGCAGTTATAGACATTCCATTGGTTAACTAAATTATATAAACATACTCCACATAGGTAAACTGTCTCATTTAGTATTACAATCAGTATAACAACTAAAAATTTTGATTAACTTGTAAGTATGATTTGGACATTAAAATAATAGAATGTTCTGATCAGTTGTTAGGTAGTTTTATGCTATAATCAGTTATGTATTTTTTTATGTTCTTATTTATGCAAAGAACATCTTATGGGCCTCTCCATCCCTGTCTGTTGCATTTTTTGCAACAATGGAATCCAATGGTTTCCATTGTTGCAGAAGCCACCTGGAACAATAACCTACATGATCTGCTGTGAAGAACACCTTTGTAATACCAGCATACTCCAATGAGTACAAATCCTGTAACTCTTTTTCTGGGTGTCAGTCTGTTAATGTCATTGCCCTCAAGTAAAATGAATGTCTGAAGAGCACTGTGATTATACAATTCCAGGGCAAGAACATTCATGTTAACTGTTAGCCCAACTAACATGGTTAACATAAATGCTACACCGCTGTACACTTCATTTGATAATTATATAAGATTTAAAATCAGTTTCATTTGGATATGCAATGTAAGTCTCATGTTTTATTTAACACAGCAGTCACATTCACAAATCAATGACAGGTTGCATTTCTTCGGTAGATCAGAAGATCAGGGCAAGGGGAGAAGAGGAAGAAGAAAAGGATACACAGACAAAGTAAAAAGAAGTAGATATATTAACTCCATTTTTACTTTGAAAAAGTAGACAATATCTTTATTACAGAACTATAACTAGTCAGTTAACATACTTACTCCTAGATTTCAACGCTGCTAGTACCATATCCTGACACTGGACCCTATCCTAAGCAAGTCCAGTTCATTCACATCTCCACAGATTATTCCTCTATAACTAATTTTATATTACCATATTTTCTTTATAGTTTAATTCTACTTAAACTATTACATTTAAAATGATCTGAAAATGTTATCAGTATAATATACAATAGTCTTATAAGTTTATAATTTAACAATACAGGTAGTCCTCGATTTACGCCGGGGATGCGTTCCTAGACGAACCGGCGTAAACGGAATCGAAGTAAATTGAAACTCTTTTATAATGTAAATCAATGGGAAGTCAATGACATGCGTTCCCAGCACCCAAACATTGACGAGTAATATAATGGCATTATATTTAAAGCTCTGAAATAACGTAAATAAAATTAAAGGAATTTAAAAAATATATTTTATATACTTACAATCGGCAATTCGTTGCTCCCAGCGATTGACTGCTATTCTTTCATGTGACTGATGTGTATACAGTCATCTCTACTGTTATGAGATAGTTGCATTCATGTAAGACGCCGAACTATAGAAAATCGCGTAGTAAAAATAACCCCGGTACCTCCGCAAAGATTAAATTAGTCCTTTTAAAGTTTAAAGCGCCAGGAATGAAACTGCATAAGACCAAACTCGCATATGCAAAAGTTTGTATTTCACAAACAGCTTTTACCGATTCATCGATCTCATTGGAGCAAATTCGTGTTAACGAAACACACGTAATTGCAGAGATGACTGTATTTATAATTTTTATTCAAAATCAGAGATGTAAGAATTATGATTTAGTATAAGAATCAGTACGAGATACATTGTAATACGTTATAAATAATAGTCATTTTTTTCACTTTTTGATTTGCTGGTTTCTAAATCGGTGCAAATCGAGGGCTACCTGTACATCCCTCAGCCCCACACAATGGTACCAATGAGAAAGTGGCATAAAGAAGTTAATCATCCCAGATTATAACTGTACAGAATGGCTGTCTTCTGGGTTGTAGCACCATGTAGTGTCCTTTTCAGGACACAACCAGGCCCAGGCCAATTCTTATTCCCACTCTCCTTGTTTTTCCTTACCAAGTCCACCTAACTAACTAACTAGATGGCTTACCGAACCCGAAGGTTCATCACCGAATTAACCAAATTCCTCCACCGGACCCTGTCCTGGGCCAACAAAATCCAGTTTCCTTCAACTCCTATCTCCCATAGATCCTGCCTGAGATTATCCTCCCATCTACGTCAAGATCTCCCCAGCGGTCTCTTCCCTTCAGGTTTTCCAACCAGTACCCGGTGCACACCTCTTGTCCCATCCACCTACCTCCCTTATGTCCAATGATCAACCTGATACACCTCGATCTGCCCTTATAAGAGCTGCTTTCTTAGATCTCCCTGTCTCTTGTGTTCTTACCCCTCCTGCTGGCCTGCTCCTATTGACTGTCAGTTCCTATAACTCAGACCAATTCCATGTGCACAGCTTACTCATTGCCCTGATAACTGAGGCAGCAAAGACCAATGAAACATTGGTAAACTTGTACCAGACTACACGGTGACACAACCCAGAAGACAGTCATCATCAGACTCACTGCCATGAAACCCTCAAATCCTACTTGTACATATTTAAACATTCCACTAATGATTGTCTTAAATTCACATTTCTGAGGTTATTACTAAACACAACTAATTATATAATTTTTTTTATTTTTCTTTGATGTCAGACTCAATAAAGAGGAAGCAACTAACAAAGCACTGTTATCTCAGGACAGTTTCTCGTTACCAAAATCCTCTGTCCTCTATCAGTTTTAGACATTTCCTGTCTGTCATCTACTGCCATAAATTCAAAGCCAAAAACCACAGTTCTTAAGTATGAAAACTAAAGAATTTAAATTTTTAATATCTTTTGTCCTTTAGTCATGTTTGTAGGATACTCGGAGCTTTCTTAATTCTTAACAGGTCAGAGATAAAACATGATGACACTAAGTAACTTGGACAGTTATATGACAATTCTCCTGGTACATATGGCATTCATGGTTTCATGTTACGCAAGAACACCGTCCTTCAACCTAAGTTATGAGTAACATATTCTCATCCTGAAGCCAATACATCTGAGATTAAGCACGAAGGATTCACCTTGAACTCACAGGACTGCCAACAAGGTAAACTGAAAGCCACATTTTTTTCATATCGGAAACCAAACTGCCATCAAAGGGTACAAGAAATGACCATGTGTTTGAAATACTGTCTTCTGTACATTATAATGTGTTTGGAAAGCAATATTTCACAGCTGTGACCGAGATGCAGATTATAAATATTATGAACTGTAATGAGGAATTCAAATAAGTTTTCAAACTGAACACGTGTTGATTAATACGAAAAATGATAAATCTTTCTGCTATGAATATGTTACTAAACACAGTAAAAGATCTCTGTAAAGAAATGTATGATGACATTTCAGGGTCCTAAAATTTATTATAAATTTAAAATAATTTATTTTTCCATTAACAAATCTTGTACATCAAAGCTCACTGAGTGTATAATTTGTACATCAATAAAAATAGAAACAAAAAGAAATAATAATAATACTAAAAACTATATTAAATATATGCAACCCTGATATTACAAGAGACCGACTCATAGATCAGTGAAGTACTGGGTTATATTGTCGTTAGCCACAACTAAATTGTTTCCATAAAGTCATCTGTTTGTAGGACTACTAATGTTGTATGTGGAATTAATTATACCTTAAAGGTTTGATGAATAAAAAATCTTCAATAATAAAGAAATAATAAATAAACCTTTATTGACTGTGAATCGCAGCTTACACAAGATTCAGCTGATCGCGT
This sequence comes from Zootermopsis nevadensis, assembly GCF_000696155.1. The sequence goes on along the minus strand of NW_019060789.1, from coordinate 490,957 downwards.
TGTACAAGCACAACATTAAACCATTAACTCTGGAGGACTTCTTCACATATGATAATGATTGATATGGTCTGATAGAATAAATATATACCTTGAACTACAAAATCTGATTTAGAACTTTAGACCTGGTCTGACCTATGAGGCAGTCTCATGATATGGTCTCCTGTCTTCACATCACACCAAGGCCCAAGTATATTAATCAGTATTTCATAAATTAACACAATGGTGCAGACTGGTCAAGAAATTTCCTTCTTTTTACAGAACATGAAGATTCATTACCAAGTTCACAAAAGCCCACCATTGGAGTTAATCCTCAACATGTTAAATCCAATTCACAGCCTCACAACCTATTCATCTAATATTCATTTTAATACAATTTCAAGATATCACAGGCTCTATCTTCTCTCACGGTTTTCCAACCAGTGTGTATGTATACAAAATAGAGTGACTTGTATAATTGTGGAATTCAAAGTTAAGAAGCCACTACAAATTGCTTTCCTTGACAGACATGCAGAGCATTTTTAACAATAAATCATTAGGAAGTTATAAAAGAATTACTTTTTACTTTACTTATAAAAGAGTGTATTATTCTTAATTAACTTTCTGCATGTGATGTATGTCTTTTAAAATGCCACTGGCTTCTGTTTACGAAAAATGTAATCACCATGAAGAAATTCAAAATATTTTCCTTAAAACTGAAAAAGAATATAAATTCTGTCTTCATGAGAGGTTCATTTCTGTTGGAACATATTTTGTGAATTGTACTGAGGAAGTAAATTTTTTGTTAAAAGTCATGAATGTGTGTCTGAGAGGTGGTGCTGGGGAAATTTGTAACAGAAAAATGTGTGAATTTTTTCACATTGAAATAGTTGTGCTCATTTTAACTGAATCACTGAAACAACAGATGAACATATGTCTGGTAATAAAGAGTGAATTTTTATTATATCTAAATTATGCTTGAAAACAGAGTGTATCACTATTACTTTTATTATATATTACATTAAAAAAATTCTTAATTATGTAAATACTGTACTTTCATAAGTTTGTTGACAACCACAGTTGGATATTGGTTATCTAAAGGATTGGAATATAAAAGTGTAATTAAAAATATAAAATTCATGAAACATTTTGACACTAATATTTTAATGGGTATAACAGATAAATGTTTTGAGTGTTCATAGTATTTTATACCAGACTCTGAATAATGCAGTGCTGTTAAAACCTTTGCAAAATGTCTATTCATATTGTTAATCCTTGTTGGTATTCACATTTGTTCTTGGAACCCTGTTTGATTTATAAACTGTAAAATCAGTTATTCACAGAGCTAAATGTAAACATTTATCACTGCCACAAGAGACTGGAGAGATAGTGAGGGGAGATGAGGTTGCAGCATCTATTGGTTTTCTGCAATTTACATTAAAATAAATATTAAATGCAACCTTACCCACTAATCTTTGCTCTGTTTCGGAGATGTGACTTATATTGGTAAGTTCTGAGTGTAATAATTTTGATAAACATGTGTCTGGATGAAAATGGCATATCGTGATCATCCACTAATCCCTACAATTTTTATTAGACCTCCACACCCTCATATAATGCGAAAACTACAGGCATGCTGTGTCCAATTTACATATTTAACCTTCTTAACCCATTAATGGACTTCAATTATTTCTACTACTTTGACTACTTTTAAAGATCGGCTCCATCTCCATCTTTAGCTAAGATCTGTACGGCTCACTAGACAAATCCAATCTTCAATCAGAGGGGTTTTGGGGGGGTTTCTCCTCAGTCCGTCCAGTCATATACAAGGACAGTCCTTACATTAGGCCATAACTGCTTCCAGATTTGTTCCAAGTCACCGTTCATTAATCAGCCCATCATTTGGTGCTATATAGTATGAGATACTTACAGTTAAATAAACAACAAATAAAGATATAAACCACCACTGGCTTTATATAATGGGTCTTATAGAATAGGTCCTTCTTTAGGAGGATTTTTGGTTTTCACAGCGACAAGTACAAAGATGGCTGTATTCTGAGTTGTAGTGCCATGTAGTCTGGTAGAAGTTACTCATCACCCTAATGATGGTGGCAGCAAGGACCTCTGAAATGTTGGTAAACTTCTACCAGACTACATGTTGCTACCCACAACTCAGAAAATAGCCATCTTTGTCTAGGTTCTTCTTTTACCTGAAGACGGAGACAGGGCCAATCTCTGAAACATAGTAAACTTCAGAATTTGTAATTATATCTGGTGTCATTTAAATAACAGACAATGGATAATGTCCAAATAAATCATAATAATACTAATACACCAGTATCACAAACTTCAGAATGTTTGTATAAATAGCCTTTTAGATGACAGAAGAAAAATCTGTCCACACTCATACAAGCATTTTCAGCAGAATCTCTATGAGATCCTGCAACATGCGAGAATGTGACAAACTTATATCACCGCGCATTGAGAAGCTGTAACTGAATTTTAAAACATAACATTAAAAAAGGAGATAATTATCCATGGCATGCAAATTACTAATTCATAAATAAAGAAACACTTAACAGGGCAAGAATCCATATAGATAACTCAATATGGACATTAATGCCAAATTAAACGAATTTCCTGTTTGAGCTTCCAAACAATTCTGACACATATCCCTACAACTCTTCAGATTGTCTATAATTTTACATAATCCTGTACTTTCTAAAACACTGCAAACTTGTGGGTACTTCTACACCAGGTGTTCTTAACCCACAGCCTGCCAATGTTTTTTTTATAGCTAGTGTTCATTTTTGTAATATTGAAACACCTATAAAATAAAAAAATACTGTTTACATGAAATTGTTACTGTAACATCCTTACACCAGGTTTGTTTGCTTACCTTTACGTTAATCCAACAGCAAAGCCAACTACCAACAGTTTTATGTAACTAGCTAACTGATGGTATGACATACAGTACAGCCATTTCTCCTCCTATAACATAATAGTTGTGTTCCTGGAAAACACCTCATTATGGTAAAATTGTGTTAATAGAAACTGCTGGTTCAATTGGAATTTAAGGGTTAGGGGTAGAGAGTTTGGTTTCACCATCATAAATGTAATTTTTCTACAGTTGTTAATCATATTATTAATTTGAATGCATTACTTCTGCATAATAAATTTGTACATCCGCATTTATGGTTTTTTCTTTGAATTTGATTTAATCTGATCACATTGTATCCACCATATACCAGCATTATTAAAAACAGCTTTCTCTTATAAATCAACTGCATTATAGCCAACTCACATTATGAAAACATGTTACAGAAGAAATGACTGTACTTGTTCTTTGTGTTGTTATGTTTGCCCACCTTACACACTTAGGCCTTGTCTTTCTGTTTCTTTATTAATTGAACAATGTGTAAAGACACATGCTGCCTGTTGAGAGTTTTATCTCCTTTCATCCCAGGCATAAATGGACTCTACAAGAGGTTATGGGCCCAGGGCACAGGACAACATTTAAGTAAGTGTTCTAGTGATTATTTTATAGTGAACTCCTTTTTCTACTGAGTGAAATATAAATAAGATGCATTTAAATTAGTTTTAATGACTTCGCATGCATAACACTTAGTGCCAGAATTATTATAAATTCTTGTTAACAGTAGAGTTAATAAGTGTTTACAGTTGGTAATAAGAATGTTTACCTCTGGAACAATATACATATACACAAATATAGTGTGAGCATCTACAATGATCCTATTAACATCTCAACTGACCGCATGTATACCATTTCCAATGGAAAGACTGGAAGGAATGGGCAACTATAACTGAAAGTTTGTGATGGAAATGTGCCTCATACATGAAGATTTGTGGGACTGTGTTGTAGGGAATAGTGCCTGATGCCAAAAGGGAAGCTACAGCAAGGGCCAAAAATTCATTTTTTGGTAAAGGCAACAACATACGCTCATATGCAGGCAGTGATCACATCCAAGGAAGCATGGAGTAACCTACGAATTTCAGAAACAATCCAAAAACGATTATGGAAGCCTTTAGTCAACCTTCATCATCCAAGCAACACAGCTTATGTGTGGTCCAGCTTATTGTGCATTGCAATAGCTACTGCTAAACTGTTAAACTTAAACTAAGTCCAATCAGAAATCCCACAATATGGGGATTTAAGGTCCCTATTCCTGTATGATGAAGATTAAAGGATTACTGTACCAGTCTTGATAATCTAAGAATGTATTCACGTCTTGTAATGCCAAAATATCATTGTTTATTTGGAAAGGCATATAAAAGAACTATGTGAACTAGCTCATATCACAAGCTGAATTTACACATTTCCTTAAATTACCACGAGTTGGAATTTTACTTGAAATAACAAATTTCCATTTATAGCACATTTGGGGAAAAACTGAGAGTATCTTTGGGTTTATCTGATTCAACTTTTATCTGAAGACATCCAGAATGTGAGTAAAATGCACATTGTAATGTATTCATGTGCTTGGTGAGCAAATAGGAAATTGTGAATTTTGTAATTTAAAATTTCAACTGCTGTTTGGTGAGATTTTCAATAAAACTCATCAACAATTATCTTATAATTAATTTAAACTACTGTTTACAGTGTACAGTGTCCTAGAGCATTATATTGTTTCCCACTACATATAGGCTTGGTTAATTAACTGGTTTGGAAAAAATCTAATAAACACTGTGACAGCAGAATCTAAGGTTCAATATCCTCAACACCAAAGCCCACTAATGGACACAGTCTTGAGCCAGTTCCCACTCATACTTTTGTCACAACCCACCTATACCCTATGTTATTCTCCCATATCTTTCTCCGTCTTTCACGTGAACATTGTGCAATGCCCAGTCAATCATACACTCTTAGATTTCATTATCCCAACAAAAATTTCTAAATATTATTTTCTAGCCAGCTTTCCTTTCTTTCTCAAACTAATTCTCATAGTTTTGTAGTTTCACACAAAGGAACAAACTTTCAACAAACTTGCAAATCTCTATATAAACAATTACTTAATTAAGATCTGTACAAGTATGAAATACCACATTTACTCACATACCTGCAGTTACTGCGTAAGTGGCAAACCTGACTGATGAGGGGCATAGACCAAATAATTGCTTCATCTTTACTCTAACACAATGGTTATCTACATTTGCATTGCAGTCTCTCTTCTGCTTCTACTCCTCTCACTGGACTCATGGATGGACTGTGTGCTAAAAATATCCTTTACCAAACTTTGTAATAGAAAATGTAATAATACTGCAGTGACAAATGTAAAATGTTATTTCCACACACCAGAGGACACTTTACCTTTATTAAGCTTCACTCATGTCCCTTTCCTACTTCTTGTTTTTTCAATAAAAAACTATAAAATATGCTAGCAATAAACACCATGCTTAATATAGCAACTTCTGAAAGACTGGTAATACTTGACCCTAAGTGGGATAAAAAGGACAATTTAAGATACTGTGTCAAGAGAACGTTTGTAACTTACACAGGTTACTTTATATTGCTGAAGTAGTCGGATCAAGAAGGTTGTGATAGGCTGGACATGTGGTTCATATAAGGGCAATAAAACATGTATTCAAAATTCTGGTGGGGAAATATTTTCGAATATGGCAGTGTATGAGTTCTGTTACTAAATTACTTTATCATTACTGTAATTTTATTAATGAACCTGTGCCAAATGGATGTTTACCGAGTGGTTCTTCACTGGATCATCTGAAGTGTGTTTCATACTTTTTGGAAACAGAATTTTTAAATTAAATTATGAAAAAAGTGTGTTGAAGAATATAATCCCACAATTATCAGTACATTTTACTTAAATGGAATACTAAAAACTCTGTCTCCTTCAGTAAATTTCCCATAGCAGAATTAACTCTTTGAGGTCCATTTATTTTGACACAAATAACCAATCACAACAAATTAATTATGTTATAATTTTTAAAATGCTAAACTGAGTTTGACTGATGATTTCTCTTGAACTATATTTAAGCACATGATAAATCAATTTAAGATTAAGCAAATTCAACCTTCAAACTTCTTTGTACATGAAGCCTTACATAGTAAATTCTAAAAGGCTTACAATGAAGGTAAGAAGACTTGATTTGTGACACAATGATGGGTTTCTAAATGCTTAATACGTGTTAAGCATTCAATCCTGTTCACTGATTTGCAGTTTATAATTTATACTGTATTACAAAGCTCAGTATTCAGGAATGCTAATAGTTTCTCTTATTACAAGTGTGATAACCTTTATAATATCACTTAAACACTAATACCATTAGTATATATAATTACAATACACAACATTTAAATTGACAACATAACTAAAATTGGATTTGTACTGTGGACAAACTGGATATGAGCAAGTGAACCTTTAGTAGTCCAATATTTTCACTGTTTATATACATAATTACAATACGCAGTACATGAAATACTGTACAACTTACCAAAACTGGATCTATGTTGTGGGCTTTGCTTATGGACAGGTGAACCTTTGGCAATCCATGCATTCAAATTAATACAATAAGAATATAATTTAAAACTGCAGAAAGCTATAATAAATGGACATTGAAAGTAAATTCAGAATTTTTTAACTTATAGTGTCCTATATACTACATTTAGAAGAATGTAAATTACAAGTTGCACTGAAAGAGTATCAGTACTGGAATTTCACCAAAATAATAATTTAAAGAGTTCCATACAATACAACCTTTCCCAAAGAAAGACATGTAGTAAAGAAAGCTCCATACATTTTACATTAACAGTGACTGAACTTTTTGGGAATCACAGTCTACTGCAAATTTTTAAATATGCATACAAAATGATAAATTTGAATTAAACTGAGTTGTGCACAGAAAAAGGACTCAGAACTATAAAATTTATGTAGGAGGAATATTTTATATTAAGTCTGAAGACAACTGGATTCACTTAGTGGAGTTGCAACACATAGCATATAAAAAGGAACCAATCAGCTCATTTTTAAAACTTCCACAATTTTTTTTAAAAAAGTGTTCAATACGTAAATTTATTCTTAACTAATTAAAAAGCATATTTTGAAATACACTCAAACGTTCTAAACATACAAATTAAAAAGTACCATTGTGGTTATACTTTCATTTTAATTTTGTAGAAACCATTATTACATTTCATGTCAAGGACTTTTGCTGAATACATACACAATTTTATGCAGAAAATTTGAAGGGAAGAGACCTGCAAAAATTATATTAAAACGGATCTTAAAGAAATAGGGTTTTGTATGTGGATCAGATTCATCTAGCACCAGTCTAAGGTCCAGTAGTGACCTCCTGTAACAAGTCCATAATGTTTTGAATACCCAAAAAAAGTGTGGAATTTAATATATGGGCTATTAGTTTTTCAAGGACTCTGCTGCATGGAGTGAGTTAGAACATTTATTCACATACATAAAAGTATTTGGAACATATACAGTATACCTAATCAATTAATGATGTGACTTTCCATGAAAAGCCTACTTTCTGAAATTTTGGAATCATCCTAATGTCAATATTTATAATGATGCATTCTTTCCAGAGCACTTGGAAAACTAAACCCAATCATCAACAACTGACTGTCCATTTAAAAATTCCAAATGCATAATGTTCATACCAAGTTTCATGAAAACTGGTGAAATGGTAAGTTCAAAGAGGGAAACAAAAACAGACACACACACAAAACAGCAACAAGTTTGCCATGATTCAAGTTGATATATTTGAGAGTAAATGTTAAACATCTATTAAACATCTCACTTGTCATCCAAAATCAAATTGTGTTTAACATTTTGCCCTTAATATATTCTCCTGAAAAGCGCATTAAACGGCACAGTTAAATGATAAATAAACTGTACATATAGTTTATTATGAATTACTAAAAGTACACAGCCAGCAATATACCGCTTTTAGGATCATATAAACTTCATGTGGCTAAAAAGACGGCTGTCTTCTGGGATGACGTACCAAGTTATCTGGTAGATATTAAATGACAGTTCATCATCATGATGATGGAGGCAATAAGCTCCTTTCAAACATCAATAAACATTTATCAAACTACATGGAGCAAGACCCCAACGTCTTGATACTCCTCACCATGAAAACCTCAAACCTGATCTATTATGACAATTAATCATGCTATAGTGCATTCACACCATCATCAGGTTATAAAGTGTCTCTCTGCTACATGTAAATGCTAAAATTTATAGATATGTCCCTGAAACTTCATTGTAGAGGAGGAAGTGTTTGAACCTGTAACTAACCATTCCCTTACATATGGTTCTATTCAATACAGTTCTCATGTTCCACAGTGTATGTGTCATAAATTCATTATGATGACTGTCATTATAATAGGATCAAAGTCTTTTCCAGTTATAACAAGTAATAATATGAGACAACGTTTGACTATCTTCCTCTTCCAGTTGGTTGACTGATTATTAGTTATAATTTCATAGTCTTACTCCTGCCTACAAATAAAATTCATAGAAAATTTCATATGCTCAAATTTGGAACATGATTTCAAATCACAACAAATCATTACAAGAAACTAAATTCTTCAGAGGATCATGGTGATAACTTAAATTTACACACTTTATATTCATGTACACAGATATAAAGAATAATTCTGTTTATTTAAGTTATAGGACTGTGATTTACATCAAACAACCAATAACACATTCATAAGGATGGCCTTGTCACAAATTAAGTGCAGAGAAACTATAATTTTAATGGCTAAATGAAGTGATTTCTAGAGTCAGATATTACACCTTTACACAATCTTTACAAATTTTCTGACAAATAATTCTCTCTTTTGTGTCTGAACATAATTAACCTAGAACAAGAATAATTGTTATAGCAAAATCACTAAATATAAGAGATGAAACAGTTATGTGACATCAATTGGTTATGAGCTTACCAGAAGTGGCATGTCACTTGGTTCTTTCCTCCTTCTAAAGAGGATTCTCCGATTCAGCAGTATAGCTCTTGACTCGTGAAAACCAGTAGGGTGGATACCGGTTTCCTGGAAGATCAAACACTGTGGTGGTTTCCTGACCACTGCGGAACTTGGTAAAAATTGAATAGCGCTGCCATACCAACTGTGCATGGATGCGATTTCGGTACGTCACAATTTGCAGCTCCTGAATAAACAATATACCAAAATGTTTATAAAAGAACACTTTGCTTGCTATAAGACATTAGATAAATACCTCCAATGAGAATATTCACTGGCTTTTCATGATAAACATGCTTCACCCAACTTCATGTTTTCCCCCACACAAAGACTGAAAAATTAGTGGTCTAATTCTGTCCACAATTTCCACCAGTGTAAAATGAAAGACATCTAACAAACTTAACCAGAAACTTCTGCACCACTGCAATATAATTTCTAATAAAAAAAATGTTCATACAAAATTTGTAGCAGTTATGACTATCTTGCCACAGAAGGGCTACAATACCTACACTCTGCAGCTTTTGTAACTTCAGTTTTGCCTTTGGTTACCTAAATTTACTATGTGAGTCCTTATTTCTGATGTTCACAATATTTAACGCATTATACTAAAGGGTTGTCTTCTAAATAAAATGGTGTATTAAACATTATGTGATGTGAATGTTCCATAAACTCACCAAATGAAAGGTCTGTTCACCTAAATCCTGGGTGCCTTCTCTTCGTCTACCGCGATAACGGTTGTTAACAGCCATTTTAACTGTGGAGTCCTGTCGACGAAGGACTAGAACAACACGGTCTTCAAGCAGATGATAATTGCCAGATAACACAGCAGGATTTTTTGAAATTCGGTATCTTAGCTGCCCAAGGCTTGATGCAGGGTCATCAGGTGTTGTCAACATCAGAACTAAACCCTCAGGAAAGAACCTGGTCAAAAGCACAAAAGAAAAAGAAAATTAAATTCAGATATAATTTCATTTTACAGGAAATATTTGTAAAATCAATCCCTTCATTCTGACATGGGCAGACTCTGTAAAAGACAGAAACACACTGCTGTGATGCATAGTAAAAAATAATCACTTACAAAGAAACTAATGCTGCTTCTGAACCATAGCTGCACTCTGATTTATGTTGTATAGTTCATATATAGCTATGCAATTAACTTTGCAACTTAATATGGAAAATATTTTATTTTAAGATAAACAAATGTACTGCACTGGACTTAGCAAAAGTTTGTATACGCTACATTCAGCCTGTGTATCACAGTTTGCTCATCTCCAGTACAGAGGTATAGATATACTCAGCCTTTTAAAAACAAGCAAACAAAGTGGATCAGTTTCATACAAACTTGGTACTTATAGGCAACAATGTATTTTACAAGATCTGGTACAAATTTTTATCAAAAACATATCCCTATAAACAAAATGTTGAGGTTTGATGAAATCTGTTGCAATGCATTTCACTGTAATCATAAAAGTAACAAATCGGAACTCCGCATCGAAACAGCAGAGAAACTTTTGATTTATTGCATACTGTAGAACAAGATTAAAGAAAGAAGCTTCATATCATAAGATAACCTGGGCCATATTCAAGCCAGGGAAGCGCACCAGTGCTTTTCTTAGTGCCAGGGTACTTCTTTAGGGCAGTAACGTCAAACACTGGTGGTATACAGCCTAAACGGTTTGAGGCCCCCTTAAAATATCTACCAATACACAGTGTAGAAAAATTATGCAGTATTTAAGTCTAACAGAACATACAAGCTTACTTAATTTCTCGCATCACTGTTTGAGGTACAAATGTCAGATTATTTATGCATTTGCAGTCACAGCAGCTGTTTATTCTTAAATTCTGCATTTAAAAGTGCAACACTACCATAACCTCAATATCATGACTTACACCCACTTCTTACAACCTGGTATCAGCTGCCCTGGTACTTCTGTTTTTAAAACTACACTCCTGAGGATTATTGACTGAAACATTATATTCAATTACAGAATGTGGTACTGAAGAACAGTATGACATGGACAAAGGATATGCCTACCTGAGATATCGATAATACTCCACAATGTGCCAGGGTCTGTAGAATTGATCTTGGAAACTGTTTTCACCATTACGTACATAAGTGGTCTTACTGATGTAACAACCATTGAACTGAAGTCTGGGACGTTCAATGAACATCTTCCGCCATGATTCATAGTGGGTCAGCCCTCCACAATTCACTCCCCACACACTGAATATAAGAACTGTACATTATAAATCTCTACCTCAAGGTGGATATTATAAATTACATACCAGTACCTTCAAGTCCAAACTAAAATAAAAGTATTAGATTTACTGTTCATGTGGCAAGGTGAATTCACTTCTGAAGGTGACTGTCACCCTTGCTAAAATGTGCAGTGGCAAGGACAGTAAAAAGATAAAAAAAATGGTAGCATAAGAGACTAAAACCACAGAAAATATGTATCAAATTCACATAAATCTTTAGAACTGTGCTTTTCAGATTTTATAATATGCAATCAATTGAACACAGGCACTACTAATCAAAGGGCATACAGGGATTTTAAGTTTAATTACTGAAGCAAATAAGCATATCACTTTGATTATGAGGACTGATAACAAACAGTACTTGGTTTGCAAGCTTTGTAAATATCTAGTATCTTCTTTGCTAAAGAAACACAGCACAAAATTAAATTCAAGAGGACAGTAACAACCCATTCACTGAATAATGTCACCATTCACTAACCATTGTGAAAGGGGAGAGGGGCTTACAACATTCTTTTATTATGTCATAAATACCACACACATTCAACGGGCCAATTCTTAGCAAAAATAAATATACTATAACTATACTAGCAAAACTGTCACAGTAGTAAGAAAATATGATATAAAATACACATTTTTTTCTGCTAAATTTCTGTAAACAACCTTTTATCAGAGACACTTAGATGATTCAAATCAAAATCATAGATGTAGCCAAAAAATAAAAATAATCTATCAGATACCACTGCAACAACAAATTAGTAACATTAAATGTATAATTTCAACTTTCAGGAATCAGCCACATCATGCGTTAAAGGTGTTTCAATGTTTTTGTGAACACTGTCA